>CM047809.1:37948542-38084023 GCA_026214975.1 Gentiana macrophylla
CCAAAATGGATGTATCCGTCCAAATTTGGACGGTGCGTCCTCTGTTTTGGACGGAGAGACCAAGTGATACCGTCCAAATTGGGACGGTTTAAGTGTTTTGGACAAAATGGACGGAAACCGTCCAAATGTTGAACGCACCGTCCAAAAATTGACGGAATTCATTCCAATTCGGACGGTTCGTCCAACATTTGGACGATTTCCGACCATTTTGTCCATTGGATGGATTGGGACGAAATGTATCCAAATATGGACGGTTTTGACTGTATTTGGACGATTTCCTCCAAATTTGGACGAACTCGAAAAAAAATGTCGATGAATTATTTGACGCGAAACAAATATCATAAGTTATTCTGATGGCGATTTTCCAATTTCCCTCATCATTCCACTCTATAAAAAACTTTCATCATATCCAAGTTTACCATATGATTGTTACACCCCATCTTTCCAAGTTGCATAGAATGAGAGGCATCGAAAACCGTAAAGATCAACATTAGTTTCCGGTGATAAGTTTGCCTTTAAGAAACGGGAAATACTTGTGTGGAGAGTGATTTTAATGTGAAATGACGGGTGAAACGATCAGAACTACACATTTTAAAGACATAATAAAAATATGTGGTGTGTATATCTCCACACGTATTTCAACACAAGAACCTTCATTAAAAAACCCGATTGAATGCTCGAGATAATATAGTCAAAGACTCTTTTCGACTTTTTTTTAAAAAAAAAATTGGATATTACATCTTATTATCTTAAAATTCCGTTTTAAATTGTTACCTATCACTTTGATAATCAATTTTACAACTATTATACCATAGAAAAATCTTATGCTCTTGGTTTGTCCGTCACTAAAACATCATGCTTATGTTTTTATAAAGAACATAAAATATTCCTAATTCCAAAAATGTAGACTTGGTCGACCCCAAAAATTAAGAGTATATATATAGGAGTCGTACTACTAATACGTCATTGCTCATGCAACCTTCACGTACTAACACCAAACCGCTTGCAATAATAGAGAGACTTTGAGGTGACGTCAGATTCAAAACCTAAGTCAGCCCATAAAAAACATACTCCCTCCATTCATTTTCATATGTGAAAACATACAAATTATAAAAAAAAAAAGAGTAATTATATTGAATTTCATTATAAAGCAATAAAAAATTCTTAAAAAGTTTAATGGTGTATTGAATATGAAATAATAATGATTGGTTCAATAAGACTAGTAAATTAAAAAGTAATATTGAAAAAGGTAAAATGTATTAAAATATTTAATGTAAGAAATATAAAATTTTTTGACTCACGTAGTATTTATTTTGATCGTTGTTTAATCAATATTTTTATTTTATTTTTTGAGAAATCAATATTTTAATTAACAAATATATATCAATTTACTATGTTAATGTTTTTTAAGTTTTAACCAAAACCTGCAATTTAATGACTTTTATAAAACAATGTTTATAAATGTTATTAATTTTTATTTTATTAAAGTCATTACCACTAAAAAAACAATAATTGTTGACAAAAGTGTATTTAAATGTCCCTAATTTTTTAGAGACTAAATATTTATTTAATTTCAGTCAATTGCGCAAGCATCAATTACATCAAAAGATGAATGGATTCACGTCTCCTTAAAAAAGCATAAATAGAAACATTTCCTAGACAAAAAATGAACTGGCACATTTCTAGATCTTTTAACGAAAGAAAAAGAAAAGGAATTAAAGAGCGGATTGATTTCATCACAGGCTTTCAGAATACCTCCTAACTCAGACAGGTCCTTAATAGGTGATCTGAGTCTTTGTGTCAAATCTAAGCAATCTCTTTCTAAGATACAATGTTGACATCCGTGAGCCAATATCCCTGATTTTCAGACATTATAAAAACATTATTGAGATATATGAAGAAATTACTACATGGATATTTTCATATCATATTACCATTAAAGAATTTAGTAAATTAGAGCAAAATACAATTGCATGAAAACTAATCAGATGGTTTATTGGATTTTATAATAAGAGAAAATGTATTTTCTTGGAGAAATTCGAATGAAATTGTTCGAAAACTACATCCCTACTTAATAGAATTCGCTTCATATGCCATCCCACCGGCCAATAGCCGGATGGTATCGCTCATCTACGGCCTAATCGTATTTCATTAATATGGGACACAATAATATATAACAGATATTATATGTTCCTACCAAATATATATGACGTAAGATCTGTGGTTCTAGATGAAACCTTTGTGAAATAAAAGTCAGATACATGAGTCAACTAGCATTTAATTAATTGTTAGAATATTAGTAATACTAATCTTTTTGACTCTTAAAGATAAGGACCTGAAATTTACATTCAGAAATGTGTTTCGAATACATATTAATAAATGTTCTCAAAAAAAAAGAATATATATTAATAAATAATAATATTCACCGTTTTCTTTTATATATATATACTATAACGACACAATAAGCGTAGAACGAGATAAGCCAGTAGGGCCTATGGAATATATATATTCTCTTGTCTAAAGAATCTAAACAACCTTCTTGTATACGTTTCGTACAGGTTTAGTATTCAATATTGTAATCAAAATATTATTATTATTATTATTATTATTATTATTATATCTATGCATGTTATATTGTGTATTGGATCAAATGTCCATAATGCAGAGGGTTAAAATAGGAGATTAAAAGGCATTATAAGTTATAACTTTAACGATTTCTACCCTTTAATTTGTTTTCGATTGTATCTCATCATGCGCTATTTTGTATTCGATCATGTGATGGTGAATGGTCGAAAATAACTACATATAAGAGGGAAAAAAACGGAAATTTTAATATGGTTTTAGCTCAAGTATGATTTTTTTTTTTTTTTCGGGAAACGAAAAATTTTATTAAACGCCGGACAAAAGTCGGTAAAATGCAACAAGTATGAAAAATTATATGAAACTGATTTGTAAATAGTTATTTTCAGATTTACCTATTTTTTAAAATATTTCATTGATGGAACATGTATAACATATCTGGACAACCATAAAACTACTGTCATAAAAAAGAAATATTCACACAAAAATATACTTTATGAAACCTGTGTATTTTTTTGGATTTTTTTTTTTAATTTTTCATCAAACAATTTTCTAACCAATCACTTTTTCCAAGTACAAATAAAAAAATATTAAATTATCTCTCACTATTTCACTTTATTTACTTTATTACCATTTTTTACCATTATTTTATTTATTATACTACTTTATTTCAATTTCTCTCGCCAATCATTTCTTTAACTATACAAATTTCAAAAATATATTTTAACTTTCTAATCATTAATTCAATCATTTTTATTATATTTTATTATCCACCAGAATACAAAAATACCTTAAAATAAACTTCAACCCAAAACAAACGGAACCTTATTGTCCCGGTTTTTTTTAATAGGAAATAAAGAATTTTATTAACCAATATCTGTCAAACAAGCTGTCAAAACATCACTCGGGACGTGGAGCCTCAAAGTGTCCGAGTGGAAACAAATAAACCATGTCGATTTAGAAGATGCACAGGGACATTCTCCATTCGTCTAATAAACGAAAAACATATACGAATCTAGGCAAAATAGCCAAGCAATCCTGGACTAAGCAGCCCCAGGTTGTGAGATCATCTACTGGTCGGCGAAGGTGTGAAATACACGCCAAATAATCGTTTTCCACCTTAATCTCTATGTATTCCACTGGGTCGTCTGGATCAAAGTGATACGCAAAGAAGTGGGGTACTAATTCATTAGAGTCTCGGAAAATCACCTTAATGCTCACCCATGTCTTTGTAACCGATGCATCCACATTACTTTCAACTACGCCTGTCGGGGGCTTCGCCCATTTATCCGTTAAATGGTGCGCTTGAACTTGGGTCTGATAGCTTTTCATAGCCTTCACATACTCAGCCGAAGCCCGCCAATGATCGCGTGCATATCATTGAGACATAAACTACATGATTATCGGCCTTCGCCGAAAGAACGCGCTTTTAAATTCCCACATGCGCGCACAAACACGGCTCGTACTGAGCACCACGCTCCTCAAGCAACCTCATGAAAAACTCTCCAAAAGAGGCAGAGCGAAGGTGTTGTAAAGTCTCATCAAATAGCGACACTCTCCAAACTCTAGTTGCCATCTCACACTCAAAAATCAAATGTAACATCGTTTCCAGAGTCTGCCCACATATAGGCATACACCATCCCACATTCCGCCTCTGTTAACTTGCTCTTTTAATTTAAAAAATGCACAGCATTTTTATAAAATTTGCGACAACATTATTATACTCTTTAATCAATGCATCTTGCATATAATGGAGTACTAATATTTCAAGAAAGAAATAAAGAGACAAAAATATATTAAGGGAAGGATGGTAAAAACAGCTAAAATTACATTACATTGCTTTCCAAGATTGGGAAATTAGTGCAAAAGAAGTCGAAATCAAAAGTACTAGCTGAGCCACCATCACCGTCCACCCACTCCGGCTGAGACTGCACCGACGGAGGACCGTTATTGGCCGCAGACGGCTGAGCCACCAATGCTTGATCTAAACTCATGGGCGGATTGTTATTAATTTGGTCCAGAAAAAAAGCAGAGGTGTCAAGGGTTGGCAAAAAACTAGTACTAGTCTTTATAATACTATTGTTAGAAATTCGCTGGGGTCCCGGTTTATGAATCGGCAAAACTGGAAGCCGACGGTCACCGGCGGAGCCGAATCTCACGCCGGTCACCTCTTGAACCATCTGCCGGAAATTCTCCGGATCAGCAGCTATGTACGTTGTTGTCTCACGTTTCGATGCACGTGACCTCCGCTTCTTTGTGACTTTCTCCCCATTAACATCAACTACTCCGGTGATTTTTCGCTTCTTCGAAACGGCTGTCTCGCTCTCTGAGCCACCGGAAACGGTGGACGTCTGCGTCTGAACTTGAGTCGTCGTCGCCGTCGTGGTGGTGGTGGTAGCCTCCACGGCCTGGTAGAAAGGATTGAAAACATCGCTACAGAAATCATCAGAGTACTGATTAGAAATGGAATTCTGAAGGGCTTTTGTCATCAGTGTTTCAGATTCTCTAGCGAATGCTTCTGAAAACCAAGAATCTGCAAATGTAGAACGGAACATCCATGGCTGCTGCTGGTCCATTGCCATCAAATTATCTGAAAAGGCCATCTTTCAAGGATCCCTTTTAAATCTTTTGCAATTTGGAGAAAGATAAGCAGAAGTTTGGTTTTAATCAAATAACATTTGGATGTTTAAAGAGTGATTGATAAGTTAAATTTGGGGAGGAGGGGGCAGCTATGTGGATTAAATAGGACGGTGGTTGTTAAGAGGCTGGGGGGATAGGGATGGGGGAGTATGTGGGGTTGAAGAAAGCGCGTTTATCGGGATACACGTCACTGGTGAGGGCCAGAGGGTACGGACACTGATTTGTTACTCGGACTATTGGGTTTTGAAAAGGTTGACTATTCACTGTTTATCGGTGAGCAGGAGACTTATGAGGAAAAAAAAATATGTGGATAAGATGCAAATAGGAAATGCAAAATATATACAGATTTAAGCAAAATATATACAGATTTGGGCAATGTCCATACCTCAGTGGTCACCGTTGGGGGTTTATCTTAGTCTTCAGTGGAAGGATTCGGATTCGATTTTCCTTCCCCGTAGTTTATTTAAAAATCTTTCGTATCCTGTCAAAAAATAAAAAATAAAAAAATTACAGATTTAAAATGATATGATTGTTTTGTTTTATTGGCACTACGTATTTACTATCATTGATGATCCGAGTGTAAGTAATTAATACGTACGGAATACTAGCAAGATTACTAGGTCAATCGTAGTATATAGTATGTGCGAGTCAAAATCGATCTCACAGAGACAATGCAACATGGATAATGACTATTAATCCTAACCAAGGAGAGATATACCGGTCCCTAGACCAACATAAGGACATAAAAGTAATTGGTGTATCTCTCATCTCCAGTCTCCTAACTTGGTGTGATTAATCCTTATGTCTACTTTTCCTCGTAATTCCCTAGTCTTACCAGAACGTGTGTTTAATTCAGTTTTAAGCTACGGATGCAATCTCCTAATCTTATCTACTTCCATTGAAAGGATAACAGACGTTTATGTGCAGTTAACCTCCTTCGTTGGTAGTATTAATCCACACGCAATAAGTTTTAGAAAATACCGGTTCAAAACCGAGAACCTCCCTAAGCAGCTATCGTGGATTGACTAGCACGTTCTTAGGGATTGATCAGACTATGTCCAAACTAACATTTCACTTTATCGTCCTTCATGTTAATTGACGAATACAATAAGCAGATTGCACTACAAGAAAAATACTATATTGCTACACTAGCTTTTTCCACACACAAAAAATAGTGTGGCAATATATACTTAGTTTGATTCTTTTGCCACACTCTTATAGCTAAAAGTAAGTATATGGCAACACTTTTTTTGTTGTGTGACAAAAACTTGTGTAGCAAAATAATGGTTTTCTTATAGTTTAGCCAGATCTAACATACCGTTAATTAATCATGTCGATCAACATAGCTGACGCTGAATCTTCATATTAGGGGGACCTAAAGGTTGTCATGCGGCTGCGATATAGACCGTCGCTGCCGTGGCGGCGGTGGTTCCTAATTCTGAAATCTACATCGTTTTGTTCTGGTTATTCTAGTTGATTATGATTCGTTTAGACCTACAGATTAATTACAACATGGTAATCTAATTTAATCTACCATGATTAAAATCCGGATGTACGTTCAAAACTTCATACCTTTATCAATGGTGGATCTAGCTTGATCAACTCAAGCTAGTTGACGGATTGGAGAAGATAACCAAGCAACGAACTCAAAAGATAAATAACAAACTCCTTATTTTATAGATAAAAGAATTGTATGATAAGATATGAAAAAGTGTATTTTTGCGCATATGAGTCGTATATTACAATAAACTGACACAGCCTTTATATAGAGCTGTAAAACCGAACTAGTAGTGTTAGGAAATCACTAGTTTAACGCAGTGGAATTTAAAATTTGATTTCCTTTTCTAGATCGTTCTTCGTTTAATGCAATAAACACGTTAAGTAGTTTGACGGTTATACCTTAGATGATCTATAAGATCGTCGCTTTGACCGCCAACGGAGTAGTTCAATGCGCAAGCCGTCCACGCGTCGCCTCTATCGCTAATCCACACGAACCCCTTTGCCGGAATCCTCCTTAGATTGCTATCAGAAAACTCCGGCTGCTAGACCGGACCTTTTCTTCCCTCACAAACTCACTATGGAAGGCTCTCTATTTTACACAAGAATTATGAATTCTTGCAATTGTGATGTGCAAAAGAGCTTGACACCCACCTCCTATATATAGTGGTTGGGGCGCCCCATATGGTGTGGAGGAGAAGAAAACATTTTTCCAATAAAATAAGAAAAATCAACTAGATTGATTTATCTCTTTAATTATAATTTATTTTGCCAATATCTTATATTGATTATAATTATCTTATTACCATAAATCTATTTTTCCAAAATCAATTAATATCTTATATTAATATTATGGTAATCTTATTAATTAAAGTGCACAATCCAAGTGTATCTCATACACTTAAATGTGGCGCCATATGCCAATAAATTGGCTTCCGAATATTCTTTAATTAATCTAATTTATATATAATTAATATCTTGTATTTTATTTATTCATAATAAATAAATACCACCATATTAATTTACCACTATAACCTTTATAGTCTGTAGATAAACTTTCCTTATTTGGTTATCAACTATAACCGCATTTTAATCCGACTCGATGTTCATATGTGTGTGACCCGATAGGCTTCGAATATGTTGGCCGTAGACACAAAGTGCAATTTACTAAAATGCCCTTCATACCTAACGATCACGGGATAGCGTCTAGCAACACACCGTGACCCCCAATTATCGGATGAGTCAAAAGCAATGACTACTACCTTTCATGTGAAGCAGTTACCGTGTAACTTACAATCCTATCGCTATAATAATATCCATACGATCGTATCTCGAGTGTCAATACATTAACGATCGTATCTTATAATCTGGATATCATGCTCTCTCGGAATAACACACTTACTCCCACTTTGCAAAGATTCTCGAGAGCTAGACATTCCTTATAAGAAGGTCATTTCGGATATTCGATCCTAATTATAGGATACGCGATTCTCGGACGACCAATCATGTATACTCCGCATGCTTCAATATCATACCCAATCACTACCGCATGATCGCCCGTGGTTAGGAGAAATCTCAATAGTGTCAAAGCATGACAATCCACACCGTGATGCCATGAAGACTCGGTCAAAAGGATAATTACACAACCGCCACATAGTGTGACACTTAATGTAAGTGGGTCGATCCTAACATACGCATTCTCTAATACACGTCCACGTACAGTCCAAGTGTCTCTACACTTCGATAGACGAGATCTATCCCTACCTTCTAAAAGATAGAAGTCATACAATACGTGCTAGTCTGATTATACTATCAATGTCCCATTTGATAATACATAAGACTAGAGACATTTAAGTACCAACCTTGTTATAGTGATTAGAGATCTCATTAACCATAATCACTATCATGGTTTCTCTATCACAGATTGATACTAGGGACGTTACTATATATACACAACAGATAAACAATATATAATAACATAATTGCTTTTATTAATCATAATAAAGTTATTACATGAACTAAATAGACTGTAAACGACCCGACCCGGTCGGATCCGGTCCAACCCGATTAGGTTTAGGACACCTTTCCAACAATCTCCCACTTGGCCTAAAGCCAATCACCCATATGCCTAAGCCCGTGCAAGTGAACATGTTTCTCATGCTTAGCTTTAGACAATGCCTTGGTTAACGGATCAGCTATGTTATCATCCGTGTGGACTTTCTCTATCTTTACATCTCCTCTATCTACTATCTCTCTAATCAAGTGATAGCGCCGTAGCACATGTTTGGACTTCTGATGAGACCTTGGTTCCTTTGACTGAGATATCGCTCCATTATTATCACAGTACAGAGGCACTGGACCTTCAATGGAGGGAACCACACCAAGTTCAGTAATGAACTTCTTCATCCAAATCGCTTCTTTGCCGCCTCCGAGGTCATGCTATGTATTCGGCTTCCATTGTAGAGTCCGCAGATAGTCTCCTGGCTTGGAAATCTTCCACCATTTGCTCCGCCGTTAAGCGTGAAAACAAATCCAGATTGTGACTTAAAGTCATCCTTGTCAGTTTGGAAACTGGCATCTGTGTAACCTCGTAATACTAAATCATCATTCCCGAAAACCAGGAACATATCCCTAGTACGTCTCAAGTACTTGAGGATATTCTTGACAGCTATCCAGTGACCATCACCTGGATTGGACTGGTACCTACTAGTCATACTAAGAGGGTACGAGACATCTGGTCTTGTGCATAACATGGCATACATGATAGACCCGATTGCCGAAGCATAAGGGACTTTACTCATTTGTGCCCTTTCCTCCTCTCTGTCTTAGGACTCATTCCTTCGACAGTAGACCCCATGCGACATGGGCAAAGAATCCTTTCTTGGGTCGCTCCATGTCGAATCTCTTCAAATCTTGTCTATATAGGTGGATTACGACGGACCAAGCAACCTTTTAGATCTATCTCTATAGATCTTTATTCTAGAATATAGGTTTGCCTCACCCAAGTCCTTCATTGAGAAGTTCTTGGATAACCAAGCTTTGACTGATTGTAACATAGGCACATCATTCCCTATGAGCAATATGTCATCTACATAAAGCACTAAGAACACAATTGCACTCCCACTAACCTTCTTGTAAACACAGGGCTCATCTTCGTTCTTGATGAAATCAAACTGTTTGATTATCTCATCAAAGCGAAGATTCCAACTCCGAGAAGCTTGCTTTAATCCATAAATGGATCTTTGCAGTTTACACACCATCCTGGCGTCATTGGTTGTGAAACCCTCAGGCTATATACACTTCCTCAGACAGGTTCCCGTTAAGGAAAGCTGTTTTCACATCCATCTGCCAGATTTCGTAATCATGGTATCTTTGCAATAGCGAGCAAAATTCTAATGGATTTTAACATGGCAACAAAGTAAAAGGTTTCGTCATAGTCAACTCCTTGTCTTTGCTTATAACCTTTTGCCACTAGCCTAGCCTTGTAGGTAGTCACGTTACTTTCCATGTCGGTCTTTCTCTTAAAGACCCATTTACACCCTATGGGAACTATTCCCTCAGGTGGATCAACTAAGTTCCAAACTTGGTTGTCTTTCATGTATTCCATTTCGAAATTCATGGCTTCCACCATTTCTCTTTGTCATGCCTTAACAAAGACTTCCTCATAAGTTCTAGGGTCCTCATCTTCCATGAGATACACGCCAAGATACCTTTCGAGTTCACGGCGTTCCCTTGTGGATCTTCGAGGTCCTAGTGTGTCCACGATAGGGGCTGGTGTCACATCTGCGTGTGGCAAGTCCTCTACTTCCATCAATGGATCGTTATCCGTAAGCGGTTCTCGAATTTCTTCAAGATCAATTTTACTCCCACCGACCCTATCCGAATAAACTCTTTCTCTAGAAAGTGGCGATCCTGCTACAAACACCTTTTGTTCCTCGGGATGGTAAAATTGGTATCCTCTAGTTTCTCTAGAAATCCCACAAATGCAGACATTTGTCGGATCGCCCTCTAATTTGTCGTGCATCATCCGCTTCACATAAGTTGGACAACCCCAAGGTTTAAGATATGCGATTTGGTTTCTTCTTGGCCCATACCTCGTATGGTGTAGAATCAACCGCCTTTGATGGAACTCGGTTCGAGTGTATAGGATGCGGTTTCTAGAGCATACCCCAAAACGATTTTGGAAGAATCGCATAGCTCATCATGGATCGTACCATGTCTAACAAGGTGCGGTTCCTCCTTTCGAACACGCCATTCATTTGTGGCGTCCCGGAGAGGGTCCATTCAGTAGAATCCCATTCTCCTTCGGATAGTCTTGAAACTCTCCATCCAGTATTCCCACCCTCGATCGGATCGAAGTGTTTTGATTTCTTTACCTAGTTGTTTCTCTACTTCACTTCTGAATTCCTTGAACCTTTCAAAGGCTTCAGACTTATACTTCATTAAGTATATATAACCATAGCGAGAATGGTCATCAGTGAAAGTGATAAAATAAGAGTATCCTCCTTTGGCTTGAATTGACATTGGGCCACATACATCAGTATGTATGAGCTCAAGCAATTCATTGGATCTTATCCCTTTGCCACTAAATGGTGACTTTGTCATCTTGCCAAGTAAACAAGCTTCACATGTATCAAACGATTCATAATCGAATTGATCCAACATTCCATCTTTATGGAGTTTGGCAATGCGATTCTTATTTATATGGCCAAGTCTACAATGCCATAAGTAGGATTCATTCAAGTCATTTGTTTTTGCTTTCTTGTTATTTATATTAAGTACGTCAACATTCATATCTAATATGTAGAGACCATTGCTAAGTATGCCAGTACCACAAAAGATTCCATCACGTGAAAAAGAACAACATTTATTCTCAAACGTAAATGAAAAACCATCAACATCTAATGCAGAATGGAAATAATACTCTTCGTAAAGCGAACAAAATATAACGCATACTAAGTTCGAAAGTACTAGCCCACTCGGGCAATGAAAGAAAATAAACTCCTACGGCTAGTGCAAAGAACACTTGCTCCATTTCCAACGCGTAGGTCCACCTCTCCTTTCTTCGGATCTCTAGCTCTTCTTAGTGCCTGCATATTCGTACAAATATGAGAACCACAACCATGATCTAATACCCAAAGTGGTTAGAATTAGAAGAAGTAATGTTGATCTCAATCATAAATATACACGAAGTCGAAGCATCGAATGCTTCTTCTTGGTACTCAAGAAGCCCTTGCGCTTCTCCTCCAATGTCCGGTCTCACCGCAATGGAAGCAAGCATCCTTGGATTTGTCTTTTGCTATCTTAGGCGTTGGCTTAGGTGCACCTTCGCCTTCTTGGACTTTTTTCTGGGCTTTAGCCTTGCCTCTTGCTTGAAGTGACCAAAACACACTTGCTTTCCTTCCCACGGTGCCCTCACCAGCTTTCAACATGTTCAATAACTCCGCAAGGAGCAATCTATCTTGTTCATGTGATAGTTCATCACAAACCGTGAGAATGAATCGGTAGAGATTGCAAAATTAAGTCAATACTCAACTCGTTCCAACTTGTGGCCCAACTTCCCCCAAGCCTCTCTATGTACCCGATCATCTTTAGCACGTGTGACCCCACAAAGCGGTCCCGATGCCATCTTACAACCGAACAGGGCCTTCGAGACCTCGCACTTCTCTCGATGCGAGGCCGAGAAGCATAAAGTTCCTTCAGGTGGACCATGATAGAGTAGGTGTCCATAAACTCATGCGATTCTGCAGCCCGGTGTCATAGAAGCAAGCATGATGCATGTAGCATCGATCTCGCTGTAATGAAGGCTTGTTGTACTTCTCGACAACATCTGCAAATTAACCCTCAACGGACTTTTCCGGTAGGGCCTCGCCCAAGACATAGCCAATCTTCTCGTGCCTCAAAACGATTTTGAGGTTTCTTTCCCAATCGAGAAAATTAGTTTCGCTCAAGCTTGTTTTCGATGATAAAACGAAGGTTCAATTTGTTTGAAATTTTCTACAACAATAAATAAAGATAGAATAAGTAAAAGCTCATGTATAAAAAACCCTAAATTTGCACTTAAAATTTTATAAGGTTTTACTCCCACTAGCCAACTATTCCCAATTGGCTTTCAAGAATTTAAGTAATTCTTTAGTGGATGGAATCTATCTAGTTGACTCGATCCCGACGTGGGCGATCGACCGGGTCAATTTTGAAGGTGGGTACTAATTACCGATCGAATCTTATTCGATTTCCATTGGTTGACTAGTCAACTCTTTGACAATTCACATCTCTATGTGATAGCCACCCCTTGTCTCTAAAATCAGACGGTCCTGACGTGGGCCAATCACCGTAAGATTCTTAGTCGAGTCGTAACCCAAATATTCATGAGATCTCATAACGATCATATCTCGATAATGACGATATACCCGTGGTAGGTCAACTCCCGACGTGGGCCGATCAGTTGGATCCGAACAAAGGCTCTTCACCGTCATTATAATATTGGGAGACATTTTGGCTCAATTTTTGGCATGGAAATAATTTTAAATTAATTCACTTAATTAATTTGGTTTAATTGTGGTCTCATCTACTATGTGCATATTACTACGATATCATATAAAGTAAAACATACACAACATTCCGCGCATAAAATAACCGGTATGATCATGGACTTTTCCTAGGTGCGGTTTCGAATACAAACTGACGAAACCGCGGGTCACAAACTAAGGGTATCTGCAACCGCCAATAGGATCTTTATTGTTGTACGCCAATGGGTTCTTTATCTCTCCTTGGTCTTCAACTTCTTGCTCCATTCTTGTTACATAATAAATAATTACACCCGCCGCACACGGGGGGAGCTAACGGGAATGGGATAATTGCAAAAAGTAAACTAGGTCACGTTCTTCATAACGGCCTAGGACAATTTTTCAAAAACCAACATAAAGAAAACATTCTCATCTATCCTATTGGTCGAGTCCATGATCAATCGGGGTCCATATAATCACATTATATCTACACATCTAATCCATACAATTTTATCTTATGAAAAAGATTAAATTCTAATTTTAACTACTCATGCGTCTTTATTTTATCACGTCAAATAATTAAATAACTTTTAATTAATTATATGACTTAATCGAAAATCAAATTAACATTTAATTTTAAATCGATTTTAATTTCAATTAAATTTGAACTATTCAAAATAAAATTAAAATTATAAAGTCTCCTATTTGTTTCCTTTCCAAAACTAAGTTTAGCTTAGGCCTGGCCACTTTCTAAAATCAAAATTTTGGAAGTGGCTGTGCCAAGCCTTTACAATCAAATATTTGAAAGGGCTTGAGCCTATTCCAAATCAAATATTTGGAAAGGCCAAATTATTTTTATCTGTGGCACGCCACTTTCCAAAATCGAGAATTTTGGAAGTGGCTGAAGCTCTATCTTTTACAAATCAAATATTTGAAAGGCCTGAGGCCTATTCCAAATCAAATATTTGGAAAGGCCAAATAATTTTAGTTTAGGCACAGCCACTTTCCAAAATCAAAATTTTGAAGTGGCTTGGCCTAGCCTTTTACAAATCAAATATTTGAAAGGGCCTGACTCATTCCAAATCAAAATTTGGAAAGGCCAACATGCCATATGGTTTCCCAATAGTCCAAACTATTTGAACCATTGGTTGGCCATATGACACAACTAAACAAAAACGAGATATCTATGCACAATAAAATATCACAAAACGAAAAGGGTTGATCTCCCCATTGAAAGAAGAGAATGACGGACGGCAGCCCCAGGGCCACCGCCGCCGCCGCCGAGGAAGGGGGGGCGCCGCCAGTCGGCCGACCCCCCATAAACCCTAGTTTTTTTTTTGTTTTAACGTTTCGTGATTTAAATCTTGCATCTATCGATTAAATACTACGCAATTAAATTATGCTTATTGCTTAAGCTCGAAGTCTGGCTCTACTACCACTGTTAGGAAATCACTAGTTTAACGCAGCGGAATTTAAAATTTGATTTCCTTTTCTAGATCGTTCTTCGTTTAATGCAATAAACACGTTAAGTAGTTTGACGGTTATACCTTAGATGATCTATAAGATCGTCGCTTTGACCGCCAACGGAGAGTAGTTCAATGCGCAAGCCGTCCACACGTCCGGCCTCTATCGCTAATCCACACGAACCCCTTACCGGAATCCTCCTTGGATTGCTATCAGAAAACTCCGGCTACTAGACCGGACCTTTTCTTCCCTCACAAACTCACTATGGAAGGCTCTCTATTTTACACAAGAATTATGAATTCTTGCAATTGTGATGTGCAAAAGAGCTTGACACCCACCTCCTATATATAGTGGTTGGGGCGCCCCATATGGTGTGGAGGAGAAGAAAACCTTTTTCCAATAAAATAAGGAAAATCAACTAGATTGATTTATCTCTTTAATTATAATTTATTTTGCCAATATCTTATATTGATTATAATTATCTTATTACCATAAATCTATTTTTCCAAAATCAATTAATATCTTATATTAATATTATGGTAATCTTATTAATTAAAGTGCACAATCCAAGTGTATCTCATATACTTAAATGTGGCGCCCCATATGCCAATAAATTGGCTTCCGGAATATTCTTTAATTAATCTAATTTATATATAATTAATATCTTGTATTTTATTTATTCATAATAAATAAATACCACCATATTAATTTACCACTATAACCTTTATAGTCTAGAGATAAACTTTCCTTATTTGGTTATCAACTATAACCGCATTTTAATCCGACTCGATGTTCATATGTGTGTGACCCGATAGGCTTCCGAATATGTTGGCCGTAGACACAAAGTGCAATTTACTAAAATGCCCTTCATACCTAACGATCACGGGATAGCGTCTAGCAACACACCGTGACCCCCAATTATCGGAAGAGTCAAAAGCAATGACTACTACCTTTCATGTGAAGCAGTTACCATGTAACTTACAATCCTATCGCTATAATAATATCCATACGATCGTATCTCGAGTGTCAATACATTAACGATCATATCTTATAATCTGGATATCATGCTCTCTCGAATAACACACTTACTCCCACTTTGCAAAGATTCTCGAGAGCTAGACATTCCTTATAAGAAGGCCATTTCGGATATTCGATCCCAATCATAGATACGCGATTCCCGGACGACCAATCATGTATACTCCGCGTGCTTCAATATCATACCCAATCACTACCACATGATCGCCCGTGGTTGGGAGAAATATCAATAGTGTCAAAGCATGACAATCCACACCGTGATGCCATGAAGACTCGGTCAAAAGGATAATTACACAACCGCCACATAGTGTGACACTTAATGTAAGTGGGTCGATCTAACATATGCATTCTCTAATACACGTCCACGTACAGTCCAAGTGTCTCTACACTTCGATAGACGAGATCTATCCCTACCTTCTAAAAGATAGAAGACATCCAATACGTGCTAGTCTGATTATACTATCAATGTCCCATTTGATAATACATAAGACTAGAGACATTTAAGTACCAACCTTGTTATAGTGATTAGAGATCTCATCAACCATAATCACCATCATGGTTTCTCTATCACAGATTGATACTAGGGACGTTACTATATATACTCAACAGATAAACAATATATAATAACATAAGTGCCTTTATTAATCATAATAAAGTTATTACATGAACTAAATAGACTGTAAACGACCCGACCCGGTCGGATCCGGTCCAACCCGATTGGGTTTAGGACACCTTTCCAACAAGTAGATCTAACCCTAACCGACGTAATACAGATTACGGCTCTCTTCTTTTCGTGTCTTCCAAGTTGCCACGGCTGCGGCTAGGATTTCTGCAGCCTCGGGCTTTTTTTTGCTTCCCTGTCCAACAGACTTCAAACAGACTTTTCCTGACTTGGGCCCAATGTTTTCTTTTAAACCAGATCCACTTAGTGATCGGCTCCATAATAAGGTATTCCTGAAAATCACATCAAACGAGACAAAACAGTACCAAATATCGGGATAAAATGTAAAGATGCGGAATTAATAATCAAGGAACCGACACTAGGCAATTGCCACATATTTCATACAATAATCTGACTATCATTTATCAATAGAGCACAATTCGGGGTAGATAGGGGTATATTTATAGTATTATTTTATGGTGCGATCAACAACCCCCCACTTAGCTTTCGGTTGTCCCGAACAAAAAGGCGAAAGAATATGAACCCCGGACCATTATATACAAGTTAATTAAAAACAACTTAGTATCATAGGCCGAGATAAGAACAATGTTGACTTATATCCATAAGTAATGCATTAAACAATTTTCAATCCATGAACTGGTGTGTGTGTGTGTGTGTGTGTGTGTGTGTGTGTGTGTGTGCAATAACCTTCAGACCACTGTGGAGTAGATAGACTTGTATCACTTCAACTCATAATCTAGCTAGTAATCTAGAGGATGTTCGATCATTTATGCCATTTTTTCTTTAGATTTTTATTTTCATTGCATAGGTCAAGTCAACTGGGCAAGGTGGATCGGGAACCGAGAACTATTCAGAGGTTCACGTTTATCGGTCTATTTATTGTGCGAGGGTCGTGCGTCTTATGCTCCGAGTTTGCTTCTTGCCAAAGAGAAAGAAATAGCATATATATATATATATATATGTATATATATATATATATGTATATATATATATGTATATATATATATATATATGATAATAATGTCTACAGGACATGACCTAGTGGTAAAGAGCTTGGGTGCTGTAATGACAGTTGGACCGGGAGCTAGATTGTAGAGGTTTGAATCCCGTAAAGTGACAACTTCTTTCAGTATCTTGGTATAATTGCAGCCCGTGACTCTGAGCCACAAGATTACATGATTAACATCTCTACTCATTCTGTGGGACAGGAGAGTAGGAGCCGTTCGATTAGGGTTTAACCGTTTTATTTTTATATACGATAATCATTTTTCTTCTCGTCTCTTTTATCGGGATACACGTCACAAGGCCAGAGGATACGGACACTGAGGGAAGTTTTTGCATACACCGTACCTACGTGCAGATTGCCTCCGTGGCACACCACACACCACACGATTTCATTCTGCACTTAAACTATGTGGTTCTAATCGTGCCACCTCACATATCCACACGTGGGTACGTACTACCCAAAAATTTCACGGACACTGTTACTCGGACCATTGGGTTTTGAAAAGGTTGACTATTCACTATTTATTGGTGAGCATGAGACTTATGAGAGAAAAATACGTGGATAAGATGCGAGTAGGAAATGCAAAATTTAAAAACAGATTTTAAAGGACATGCATGCTGCATGATGTATTTTACAATGATAAAGAAATTATATGATGACATATATATATATATATATATATATATATATATATATATATATATATATATATATATATACTCCGTCCCATAAAATTTTTCCACATTTTAAAAAAAATTTGCTGCATAAAAAGTATCTATTTAGAAATCCAATACATACATTTATTGTTGTATGTTCATTTCATATTCCAAATCAAATATTAACTATAAGATAGAGATACATATGTTTATTACTAATAAAACACAACACATTAATTGGGTTTCTTAATCTACATGAATAGTAAAATATGAACATTTTTATGGGACGGAGGTAGTATATACACACTATCCCAAAACCCGTGCTATCTCCTGAAAAAAATCTAAGTACTCAATATGTATGAACCAAAGTCCCATCAAATTGCATTCTAATTCAACTTAACCCGTGCATTGCACGTGATTGTTGAACGTCATTAAGACGTGAAATAAAAGAAAATCTAAATTCATAAATGTGCCACTCCATTTCGATTATTAAGCAGTAATAAAGATAATCAAATGTTATGTCTTGTCCATATGTAATAAACTTGTTCATGCACAACATCGGTCACACGTTCATACAATAAAATATTTGATAAAACATTTGTGTCACAATTATGAAGCAAGAAATAGTGTAATTTTCTTATGCGCAATTGCAAAGCCACTCATACTTAAGCACCTGAGAAAAGTAATTGAAGATTTGTTAATACGTTAACTGATATCGAACCAATGACAATATATATTATTAAATTTAAAACTTGTTTAAATATAAATTATAATGACATTAAAATATTATTACATTTTATGCGTTTGCTTTTATGCATGCGTTTGAAAGCATGATCACATGCCTCACCCCAATACACTTTTCAGTATAAATGCAGTTTGTGGTGGTTTTTTAGAATGCGGTGTTGGTGGAGCGTCTAATGAATGTGTATGCACGTCCCAGAAGTGTATGAATGTACTGATCAAAACGCATACGTCCATCAACCTATATCGGTTAGATATATTTTGATTTTATCATATTTTAGCAAAAAAACTAACATGTAGTTTGCAATGCAATTATTTATACAGACGATAATCAAAATTACACTTTTCAAACTATTTTGTGGTGACAAAAGGTAGAGCAGAGAAGAAACTCATCACCTACACATGTTAAGCATATTGTCATACCACCAGTTGCATCTAATATGCCTACTCGAACGTCATAACTCCAACAAGAAAATAAAAGTAATGAATACGGAAATATAATATGTCAAGAATAATGATTATAGTGAATGTTTATTTACCATATGACATAAGACGGATGAATGGCATTGAGAATTGACGATGGTGGATTTCGTCTATGAATAAATCCGGGGCCTGTTTTACCTAGTGACGATTAATTCAAGAATATACCCTAAGAACAAGATGTAAAATAGGGGTGGTGTTTGTGATTTTTAGACTGAGCCTGAAATAATGTTTATCTCAAGTTGCCTACGTATCCTGTGATTGTTCAGGAATCAAGTCCTTTCATAGTTCTTGGGATCTTTTATATAGAGGGCCTATTGTTAGGAAATCTACGCGGGAACGCAGCGGAATTCAAAATTTATTTTCTTTTAACCAGGATCGACTTCGTTTAAGCAATAAACAAATAAGCTAGTAGACGGTGGTTACCTCGGTTGATCTAAACAAATAAGCTAGAAAAGGTGGTTACCTTGGTTACCTTTGCTTTGACCGTCTAAGGAGAGTAGCGATGCACGGAGCCGCCCAAGCATTCGGCCTCTACCGGTGATCCACAAGAATAGCCCGCCGGAATCCACCATTGGATTGTTACTAGAAAAATCCGGTTCCTAGACCGGCCTTTTCTCTCTCTCTAAACTCTCTCTAAGAAGCTCTCTATTTTTCACAAGAACTATTAGTTCTTGGAATTGTGATGTACAAAAGAGCTAGCCAACCCCTTGCTTTTATAAGGAGTGGTGCGCCCCAACTGTATCCCAAACTGATTGGGATTAGCTTCCTAGTATATTGATGAGAAGAAAATATTTTCCTAATAAAATAACATAAATCCATTTGATTGATTTATCTCATTAATATTCAATATCTTATATTTAATATTTTTCCAAAGATATATATTGACAATATCTTATATTGAATATATCTTTATCTTATTACCATAAATCTATTTTCCAAAAATCAATTAATATCGAATATTAATATTATGGCAATCTTATTAATTAAATTGCATAATTCAAATGTATCCAATACAAAATAGAAATGGCGTCCCTTCTCCCCACAAAATAGGGAATTGAGATTTTCTGTAATTAATATAACACAATGATTAATTAATTCACAAAATACATATATACCATATATATATATATATATATATATATATATATATATATATATATATATATATATATATTGAAATTATATGTATCAATATACATATTTAATTAATCAACATAACTAATATCTTGTATTTAATTTATTCATAATAAATAAATACCACAATATTAATTTACCACTATAACATTTATAGTCGTGAGATAAATTCCTTCCTTATTTGGTTATCAACTATAACCACATTTTAATCCGGCTAGATGTTCTTATATGTGTGACCCGATAGGCTTCCGAATATGTTGGCCGTAGGCATAAAGTGCAAATTACGAAAATGCCTGTTGGACATAATTTAAGTTTTAATGATGAGTGCCAAACTAGCTGTTATAGAGCAAAGGCAAAAAGATGTCTAGATCAAATGTACAGGTTTATTAGAGTTTGATCTTTATATAGGTTTGATCAAACAAGCATTGTAATTAGGTCACTAATCAGATCAAGCAGAGACACTCTAGTCGATAAGGTAACTAGGTCAGTAGACTAGTTAGGAACCTACTGAAGACTGAAAGCCGAAAGTTCAAACTCAGTTATTGAAGGCTAAGGGATCAAACTTAGTTATGTTCAAAATGGTGTACTCTAACTTCATAACAAAAAGTTAGATGAAAAGTAGTCAGCTGAAGTTTTATTCAAACACAACAGACTTTAGCCGGCTGACAGATATGTACATCAGCAGACCAAAATAAGTCAGATATCTGCAGAGTATAAATATCGATTTAATCAAAGGTTACATTGGAAGATTACAAGGATAAGGATGGATTAGAAGCCTTGATATTGTCAACAAATCAATGGCCAAGATGAAAAGAACGTTGGAAATATTCAGAGGATTAACCAATGGACACAAGTCAAAGGGTGGACAGACTGAAAATCGATAAAAAGCAAATCGAGAGGTCGATTACTATGTCTGAGAGACATAAAGCAAGTCAAGATGGAGACAAATCTGAAACGGCTATGTTTGAATTTCAAACACAAGTCACAAGATTCTCACCTATAAATAGAAGACTCCTGATCCAGATACAAGTGATGAAAAGTAATAATCTACTATAAGCTATCAAGTTTCTTATCACGAAAATAACCCTACTGACATCATTGAGCTTAAAGCTACTGATCCAGAAAACTCTTCAAGTGTAACCTGCTATCAAGTTACATCAAGTTCACACACTTCAAGACATTAAGCTGCTGATCATTTCATCCTGGTCAAGCTGCTGATAACTGAATCATTTACTTGATTCAACCTTTCTTTTACAAGAAACCTGCTAAAGACAGAGAAGCACTTATGTGTCAAGTGTTGGAAAGGTGTCCTAAACCCAATCGGGTTGGACCGGATCCGACCGGGTCGGGTCGTTTACAGTCTATTTAGTTCATGTAATAACTTTATATGATTAATGAAAGCACTTATGTTATTATATATTGTTTATCTTCATATTATTTGTTGTGTATATATAGTAACGTCCCTAGTATCAATCTGTGATAGAGAAACCATGATAGTGATTATGGTTGATGAGATCTCTAATCACTATAACAAGGTTGGTACTTAAATGTCTCTAGTCTTATATATTATCAAATGGGACATTGATAGTATAATCGGACTAGCACGTATTGGATGTCTTCTATCTTTTAGAAGATATGGATAGATCTCGTCTATCGAAGTGTAGGGACACTTGGACTGTACGTGGACGTGTATTAGAGAATGCGTACATTAGACTGACCCACTTACATTAAGTGTCACACTATGTGGCGGTTGTGTAATTATCCTTTTGACCGGAGTCTTCATGGCATCACGGAGTGGATTGTCATGCTTTGACACTATTGAGATTTCTCCTAACCACGGGGCGATCATGCGGTAGTGATTGGGTATGATATTGAAGCATGCGGAGTATACATGATTGGTCGTCCGGGAATCGCGTATCCTATGATTGGGATCGAATATCCGAAATGGCCTTCTTATAAGGAATGTCTAGCTCTCGAGAATCTTTGCAAAGTGGGAGTAAATGTGTTATTCCGAGAGAGCATGATATCCGGATTATAAGATACGATCATCAATGTATTGACACTAGAGATACGATCGTATGGATATTATTACAGCGATAGGATTGTAAGTTACACGGTAACTGCTTCACATGAAAGGTAGTAGTCATTGCTTTTGACTCTTCCGATGATTGGGGGTCACGGTGTGTTGCTAGACGCTATCCCGTGATCGTTAGGTATGAAGGGCATTTTAGTAAATTGCACTTTGTGTCTACGGCCAACATATTCGGAAGCCTATCGGGTCACACACATATGAACATCGAGTCGGATTAAAATACGGTTATAGTTGATAACCAAATAAGGAAAGTTTATCTCTAGACTATAAAGGTTATAGTGGTAAATTAATATGGTGGTATTTATTTATTATGAATAAATAAAATACAAGATATTAATTATATACAAAGAATATTCCGGAAGCCAATTTATTGGCATGTGGGGCGCCACATTTAAGTGTATGAGATACACTTGGATTGTGCACTTTAATTAATAAGATTACCATAATATTAATATAAGATATTAATTGTTTTTGGAAAAATAGATTTATGGTAATAAGATAATTATAATCAATATAAGATATTGGCAAAATAAATTATAATTAAAGAGATAAATCAATCTAGTTGATTTTCCTTATTTTATTGGAAAAATGTTTTCTTCTCCTACACACTAGTTGGGGCGCCACCTTCTACTATAAATAAGAGGTGGGTGTCAAGCTCTTTTGTAAATAACAATTGCAAGAGTTCATAATCCTTGTGTAAAATAGAGAGCCTTCCATAGTGAGTTTGTGAGGAAGAAAAGGTCCGGTCTAGCGGCCGGAGTTTTTCGATAGCAATCCAAGGAGGATTCCGCGAGGGGTTCGTGTGGATTAACGATAGAGGCCGTCTGACGTGGGACGGCTTGCGCATTGAACTACTCTCCGTTGGCGGTCAAAGCGACGATCTTATAGATCATCTGAGGTATAACCGTCAAACTACTTAACATGTTTATTGCATTAAACGAAGAACGAACTAGAAAAGGAAATCAAACTTTAAATTCATTTGCGTTAAACTAGTGATTTCTAACAAAGGGTATCGAGAGGCGGACTTGAGCTTAAGCAATAAGCATAATTTAATTGCGTAGTATTTAATCGATAGATGCAAGATTTAAATCACGAAACGTTGAAAAAAAAAAAGGGTTCATGGGGTCGCCAGATCAGGCGGCGCCTCCTCCTGCGGCGGTAACCCTAGGGTTGCCGTTTGTTGCCAAGACTGGCCACTTTCTAGAGAAAGAGTTTATTCTGGATAGGGTCAGTGGGAGTAAGATTGATCTTGAAGAAATTCGAGAACCACTTACGGATAACGATCGATTGATGGAAGTAGAGGACTTGCCACACGCAGATGTGACACCAAACTCTCATCGTGGACACATTAGCACCTCGTATCCATCCACCGAGGAACGCCGTGAACTCCGAAAGGTATCTTGGCGTGTATCTTATGGAAGTTGAGGACCCCAGAACTTATGAGGAAGTGCTATTAAGGCATGACAAAGAGAAATGGCTGGAAGCCATGAATTCTGAAATGGAATCCATGAAAGACAACCAAGTTTGGGAATTAGTTGATCCACCGAGGAATAGTTCCCATAGGGTGTAAATGGGTCCTTAAGAGAAAGACCGACATTGACGGTAACGTGACTACCTACAGGCTAGGTTAGTGGCAAAAGGTTATAAGCAAAGACAAGGAGTTGACTATGACGAAACCTTTTACTTTGCTGCCATGTTAAAATCCATTAGAATTTTGCTCGCTATTGCAAAGATACCATGATTACGAAATCGGCATATGGATGTGAAAACGGCTTTCCTTAACGGGAACTCAATCTGAGGAAGTGTTTATGACACGACTGAGGTTTCCACACTAATGTGACGCTGGATGGTATGTAAACGCAAAGATCCATTTATGGATTAAAGCAAGCTTCGAGTTGGAATCTTCACTTTGATGAGATAATCAAGCAGTTTGATTTCATCAAGAACGAAGATGAGCCCCTGTGTTTACAAGAAGGTTAGTGGGAGTGCCATTGTGTTCTTAGTGCTTTATGTATATGACATATTGCTCATAGGGAATGACGTGCCTATGTTACAATCAGTCAAAACTTGGTTATCCAAGAACTTCTCAATGAAGGACTTGGGTGATGCAGCCTATATTCTATGAATAAAGATCTATAGAGATAGATCTAAAAGGTTTCTTGGTCTGTCGCAATCCACCTATACAGACAAGATGCTGAAGAGATTCAGCATGGAACAGTCCAAGAAAGGATTGCTGCCCATGTCACATGGGGTCTACCAGTCGAAAGGAATGAGTCCTAAGACAGAGGAGGAAAGGGCACAAATGAGTAAAGTCCCTTATGCTTCGGCAATCGGGTCTATCGTGTATGCCATGCTATGCATAAGACCAGATGTCTCGTACCCTCTTAGTATGACTAGTAGGTACCAATCCAATCCAGGTGATGGTCACTGGATTGCTGTCAAGAATATCCTTAAGTACTTGAGACGTACTAGGGATATGTTCCTGGTTTTCGCGAATGATGATTTAGTATTACGAGGTTACACAGATGCCAGTTTCCAAACTGACAAGGATGACTTTAAGTCACAATCTGGATTTGTTTCACGTTTAACGGCGGAGCAGTGAGCTGGAAGAGTTCCAAGCAGGAGACTACTACGGACTCTACAACGGAAGCCGAATACATAGCAGCCTCGGAGGCGGCAAAGGAAGCAGTTTGGATGAAGAAGTTCATTACTGAACTTGGTGTGGTTCCCTCCATTGAAGGTCCAGTGCCTCTATACTGTGATAATAATGGAGCGATATCTCAGTCAAAGGAACCAAGGTCTCATCAGAAGTCCAAACATGTGCTACGGCGCTATCACTTGATTAGAGAGATAGTAGATAGATGAGATGTAAAGTTAGAGAAAGTCCACACGGATGATAACATAGCTGATCCGTTAACCAAGGCATTGTCTCAAGCTAAGCATGAGAAACATGTTCACTTGCACGGGCTTAGGCATATGGGTGATTGGCTTTAGGCCAAGTGGGAGATTGCTGGAAAGGTGTCCTAAACCCAATCGGGTTGGACCGGATCCGACCGGGTCGGGTCGTTTACAGTCTATTTAGTTCATGTAATAACTTTATTATGATTAATGAAAGCACTTATGTTATTATGTATTGTTTATCTTCATATTATTTGTTGTGTATATATAGTAACGTCCCTAGTATCAATCTGTGATAGGGAAACCATGATAGTGATTATGGTTGATGAGATCTCTAATCACTATAACAAGGTTGGTACTTAAATGTCTCTAGTCTTATATATTATCAAATGGGACATTGATAGTATAATCGGACTAGCACGTATTGGATGTCTTCTATCTTTTAGAAGATTGGGATAGATCTCATCTATCGAAGTGTAAGGACACTTGGACTGTACGTGGACGTGTATTAGAGAATACGTACGTTAGACTGACCCACTTACATTAAGTGTCACACTATGTGGCGGTTGTGTAATTATCCTTTTGACCGGAGTCTTCATGGCATCACGGTGTGGATTGTCATGCTTTGACACTATTGAGATTTCTCCTAACCACGGGCGATCATGCGGTAGTGATTGGGTATGATATTGAAGCATCGCGAGTATACATGATTGGTCGTCCGGGAATCGCGTATCCTATGATTGGGATCGAATATCCGAAATGGCCTTCTTATAAGGAATGTCTAGCTCTCGAGAATCTTTGCAAAGTGGGAGTAAATGTGTTTTTCCGAGAGAGCATGATATCCGGATTATAAGATACGATCGTCAATGTATTGACACTCGAGATGCGATCGTATGGATATTATTACAGCGATAGGATTGTAAGTTACACAGTAACTGCTTCACATGGAAGGTAGTAGTAATTGATTTTGACTCTTCCGATGATTGGGGGTCACGGTGTGTTGCTAGACGCTATCCCGTGATCGTTAGGTATGAAGGGCATTTTAGTAAATTGCACTTTGTGTCTACGGCCAACATATTCGGAAGCCTATCGGGTCACACACATATGAACATCGAGTCGGATTAAAATGCGGTTATAGTTGATAACCAAATAAGGAAAGTTTATCTCTAGACTATAAAGGTTATAGTGGTAAATTAATATGGTGGTATTTATTTATTATGAATAAATAAAATACAAGATATTATTATATATAAAGAATATTCCGGAAGCCAATTTATTGGCATATGGGGCGCCACATTTAAGTGTATGAGATACACTTGGATTGTGCACTTTAATTAATAAGATTACCATAATATTAATATAAGATATTAATTGATTTTGGAAAAATAGATTTATGGTAATAAGATAATTATAATCAATATAAGATATTGGAAAAATAAATTATAATTAAAGAGATAAATCAATCTAGTTGATTTTCCTTATTTTATTGGAAGAAAGGTTTTCTTCTCCTACACACTAGTTTGGGCGCCACCTTCTACTATAAATAAGAGGTGGGTGTCAAGCTCTTTTGTACATCACAATTGCAAGAGTTCATAATTCTTGTGTAAAATAGAGAGCCTTCCATAGTGAGTTTGTAAGGGAAGAAAAGGTCCGGTCTAGCAGCCGGAGTTTTTCAATAGCAATCCAAGGAGGATTCCGGCTAGGGGTTCGTGTGGATTAACGATAGAGGCCGGACGCGTGGACGGCTTGCGCATTGAACTACTCTCCGTTGGCGGTCAAAGCGACGATCTTATAGATCATCTGAGGTATAACCGTCAAACTACTTAACGTGTTTATTGCATTAAACGAAGAACGATCTAGAAAAGGAAATCAAACTTTAAAATCCGCTGCGTTAAACTAGTGATTTCCTAACATCAAGAACTATTGTTTGTGGTGGAGCTGGTGAAGAGGAAATCCTACTCTTCAAGGACCAGTGGAATACTTTGGAGCAGCAATCCTACATGTTTCAAATATTCAGTTTGTGAAGCCATAGTCATTTGTGAAAGACAGACAGCTTAGGGATTTTTGTAACTGCAACCTCAAAGATCTCTAGTGAATTTCCTCCAACATCACAAGAGAAGAGTGGGTGATGCATTACACCACCTGGAACCATTATAAAATTGCCTACTTATACATGCATTTACTTTATGCATTTAGCATACTGATCACATCAACTTACTAAAACTAGCAACTTAATCACACACCTATACTACTTAGTACTAATACTTAGTATCATCTTTTTAACAACAAGTTACAAGGCTTAATTTGAATATATTCTGCTGCAACAAATCCAGTAACATCTGTTGTCAGCAGACTATCGAGTGGTCGTGCAGACTCTTCGAGTAGTCAAAGAAGCTCTTGACATTGCCGAGTTTGTTAGCTCCAAAAAGTTTTAAGTGTTAAGTTTATTCACCCCCTCTAAACATAATCAAAGCCTTTTCAAGGGACCAACAATTGGTATCAGAGCAATGCTTCTGTTCTGAAGTAATCCTACTTGTTGTGCTTGTGAAAATACTTTGAAAACTTTTTCAAGTTTCTGATTTTCAAAGCTTTGCATCATGGATAACAACCAGTATGCTAGAACTATGTTGATGTGTTCCTTAGATCATTTTGATGAGTATAAACATCGTATGCAGGCTTTTCTAGCTGCAACACATGATGAAATGATGGATGTGCTGACTGATGGACCACTGGAAATCATAAAAGCTATAACTGTGGATGGTCAAACTCAGTATGTTCCAAAGCCAAAAAGAGAGTGGGGTGCTGAAGATAGAAAAAGAGCAAACCTTAACAATATTGCTATTGATATCATATACAGAGCCTTGGATAGCAATATGTACATGAAAGTAAAGGATTGCAAGACAACAAAGGAACTTTGGGATAAGTTACAACTAATCTGTGAAGGCATTGATGCTATCAAGAAAAACAAGGTCAGTGTAGCCAAAAAGAAGTTCCAAGATTTCAAAATGAAATCAAATGAAACCATTGAAAAGAGGGAATCAAGATTCATATCTTGGGTGAACTCACCCTACTGAATGTAGTGTATACAAAAGAACAGATCAACACAAGAATCTTGGAAGCACTACCAGCAAAGGAAGTTTGGGAAATGAAGGTTACTGCTATAGAAGAGTCCATGAGACTACATGAAGAAGACACCTTCAAGTTATTTTCAGATCTCAAGGCCTATGAAATCAGTAAGAAACTTGCTCCTGAGACTGAAAATAAAGAACCAAACACCACTGCATTGGCTGCTACACATAAAGAAGAATCATCAGGTGTTCAAGATGATCTATTGGATGAGATGCAAGAGCAAATTGCTCTACTGAGCAAGAAAATCAGAATGATGAAAACAGGAAGGGGTTCTCCAAGGAATTTCACAAAGAAATCAAGTGAAAAGAAGAAGGAAGAATCCAAGAAAGATAATAATTATTTGTGTTTTCAATGCAAGAAACCAGGACACTTCAAACCTGACTGTCCTGATCTAAAACAAAAAAAGGAATCTGATTATCTGTGCTTCAACTGCAAGAAACCTGGACATTTCAGACTTGATTGTCCAAACCTACTGAAGAACAAGAATCAGCAAAGAAGACCTGGCAAGAAATCAATGGTTTCTGATGATGAATCAGGCTATAAAGTTGAATCAGAAAAAGGAAATGAATCTGATGATACTGCACTTGTTGCTGATATGGATGATTATGCTTTAATGGCAAATATGGAAGAGACTGAGGAGGTATACAATTCTATATCCATAAATACTCCTGCTGAAAGTGATTGTGAATCAACTTGTGGTTCAAATCCTAAAAATTCTGACAATGAAGAAACTTTGGATTCCATCCTTAATCAACTGAGGAAAATAAAGTCTGGTTATGAGATTGTGAAGGCTGAAAAAGAATCTCTTCAAACAGAAGTTGATAGGTTAAAAGCTGAATTAAGAACTCTCAATGGAATGGAAAAAGATTTTAAGCAAAATCAGCATAAGCCTACTGTACATTCAGTAGCTGCTGAATCTACTGAACAATCTAGTTCCACCACTGCATTCAAATCTAGAAAGCCTTATGGTGATAGAACAGGTCTTGGATTTGGAACTCAACAATCTAATAAGAGTGGATCCAGTAAGGTTACTGAACCTAGTACTAGAATTGGTGCTAAGTTTGTGCCTGCACAAGATCCAATTCCCAAAAAGGTTGTTGAGGCGAGAAAGCCTCTTGAGAAGACTTCAAAGAAGCAAAATCGAAGTAAAAAGTCAACGATTACAACAAAAGGGTAAATCCAAAAGTAGGACTGCTGGACCTTCTAGACCTACTGATAGCAGACCTGCTGCTATGTCTGATGGACCACAAAAGGGCAAAAATCAGAAATATTCTAGGGATGAGAATCCTAAACCTAAAAATGTTAATCATTCTAGGGATACTTATCTCAGGAGGGAAAGGTAGATTGTTCCCTACTGATGATGATTGGAATATTCCTATCCCTGCTGCTAGAAACAACAGTCATAACCATAATGCAAGGGTAAAACCTCAACAATAGGATCAGTAGAGGACTTATTCAAGACCTCAGCAGACTCCATATCACAGGGCTGCTCCTAACAGACAGCAAACCTATGGTTATGCTAGTGCTTCTAATAATAGAAATCCCTTCAAACAACATTATGTACCAAAAGGCCAGAAAGCATATATGAATCCTACACATCCAAATGTTAGATCTTATGGAAATTTATGATACATATATGAACAAAAGTGCAATTCTTTTCAAAGAAGACCTTATGGAAATTTGCCAAGGGTCATGCTTACACTGACCACTATGGACCCAAACAGTTTTGGGTACCTAAAATACATTAACTTTGTTTTGTAGGGTGTCTGGTACTTTGACAGTGGATGTTCCAGACACATGACAAAGTATAAGCACTGTTTGACAAATTATGTGGCAAATGATGGTCCAAGAGTGAATTTTGGCAACAAAAATACACTAGGATACACAAGAGGATATGGTACACTGGTGAGGAATGGATTAACTATCAGGAATATTGTATTTGTGGAAGGACTAGACTACAACATACTGAGCGCTGGACAATTTTGTGACATGGGTTACAAGGTCACTTTTGACAAAGGCAATTGTATTGTCATTAATGAAAGAGGTGAACAAGTTGTGCTGGCTGGTAGAAGACAACAAAACATGTATGTTGTGGATTGGTCTACTGCTATTCCAGAAACATGCCTTATTGTGCATACTAAGTCAGAACTGAATTGGTTGTGGCATAAGAAGTTGAATCATCTTAACATTGATGATATTAATCAATTGGTGAAAAAGAAGTTGGTCATTGGCTTGCCTGAGATCACATTAAAAAAAGGATGCTATAGGTGATGCATGTCAGCAAGGTAAACAAACCAAGTCAAGCTTCAAGTCAAAGACTAAGCAATCAACAAAAAGAGTTTTGGAGCTAATGCACATGGATCTATTTGGATCAGTAACACCAACAAGTGTAACAGGGAAGAAGTATACTCTGGTAGTTGTGGATGATTATTCAAGATACACTTGGGTAGTATTCATGAACAAGAAAAGTGAAACACTTCAAAAGATGCCTGAACTTTTGAAGAGATTTCAAAATGAGAAAAGTTTGACAATAGTGAAGATCAGATCATACAAGGGTACTGAGTTTCTCAATAAAGTCATAAGAGAATATTGTGAGCAAAATGGTGTGCTGCATCAATTAGCTGCTGCTGGTACACCTCAACAAAATGGGGTTGCTGAGAGAAGAAACAGGACCTTGAAAGAAGCAGGAAGGACTATGATTTGTGAAGCAGGAAGGACTATGATTTGTGAAGCATTACTACCTGAAAGATATTGGGCTTAAGCAATTAATACAGCATGCTATACACAAAATAGGACCTCAGTGAACAAGAAGCTGCTGAAGACACCTTATGAGATGAGATGGAAGAAAACCAAATATATCTAATTTCCATCCATTTGGAAGCAAGTGTTTTATTTTAAATCATAAGGAACAATTGAATACATTCCAACCAAAATCAGATGAAGGAATCTTTTTGGGATATTCTTCTGTCAGCAAGGCATTCATGGTACTGAATAAAAGGGCATTGAAACATGAAGAATCAATACATGTTGTATTTGATGAACCAAAGTTCACTGGAATGGAAGATGAAGTTTTAGAACATGCTGAAAATCTCCAAGTCATTGATCCAGAATGTGTTGATGTTTTGGAGAGGATAAATGACTTAAAGGTTTCTGACTCTAACCCTGCTGAAGAACCTGCTGGTAACACTACTGATGCAACAACAGAAGCAGTTCAAGGATCTGCTGAACCCCCTACTGAAGCAACAGCAGAGCCTACTGAAGATGAAGCTCCTGTAAATCAAACAAATCAAGATTTACAATGGTTGAAGGTGTTAGGTGTAGTGCCCGAAAGCCAATTTGTGTAATTGTTTTTAATAATGGATGACATAATTTATCTCACCTTATTACTTGCTTTGTGCTTGTAAAGTAATACATCTTGCTACAAACCCTAAGTATATACAGTATGTAATCGCTTAACTCAAGTGTATGGCATGCATGCGGAGGATTGAGTTAGTGGTGATATACTTAAGCTGATACTCCGTGGTGAACTTAATCGAGTTTAGGGTCTCTTGATTAAAACACCAATAATGCGCCTAAACACCTTAGGGTGTGATAGTCTTATTCGGATTTGTCGGTGAGGGTACCTACGTGGGGCATTTATATATGATGGCATTCATATAGGATTTGGACCGATTTAATATGAATTTCTCGATATAATTCCGTAATCGAGGAATCTTGTTAAATCATTAGATGATCATATATGGATCAACCTTAATCTGAGGTGATCACGAGTGCTTTGCTTGTCCCGGGTAGTGTTTGATGTGTTAGTTACGGTTCACTTAGATATGTGTTCCAAGCCACTTCTCATTGGCACTATCTCCGGATGAGTGAGTAGTTCGATTTTCACAGACATGGAATCCATTCCTTCCTGCGGGAAGTAGAGAGACAGTGCCCTTATTTGTTAGCCTTAAGAAAGTGATCGATCCCGGGAGTTCATATTAGACTAATTGATCACTAGTCAGATATGTGAACTAATTGATCATCAGGGGGTTAATGGTAAATTAGGATAAGATATTTTGTGTCGGGTTTACGGAGATATCCCACTCAGAATGGACAGTCTATGGAGGGTTAATCCGTATGTAGTGATTATATCAATGGACGCTTATTCACTCTATGGGTTGAGTATAAGTATACATCTATAATCGGTAGAGTTGATTTGGGTTTATGGTGGCGTAATCTCGAATTAATAATTAATGTACTTATTCGGTTCGATGAATAATTAATTATTGGAGCTACTGGTTATAGTCCATGGTCCCGATGTGGCTTACATAATTCGGACTAATGATCTTGTTATTTGGGCCTCATTGATAATTAATTGGCTGGGCTAATTAATTGATATGCATGGATATTATTTAGTTGGGCTAAATAATATAATACACATAAAAGATATTTTATGTGGGTTTAGTGACCCTTAATGGTGGAGCCAATATATGTCATTTAATTAGAGAGAAATTAGTTTTCTTGGATAATTGTTTGACATGTGATTTATCTTTTATTTGTTAAATAATAATTCATGGAATATTAGATAATAATATGATTTATCCTAATTTATTTGGGATAATCATTTTATTTATCTTTTATTTGGAATAAAGGATTAATATAATAATTATCTCTAAATTATTTAATCCTTGGAGGACAAGGATTACTCTCCTATATAAAGAGAGTTTTCCCAAGCTTTAGGCATTGAAAATTTCGACTTGACCACCAAAAAGAGAGAAATAATTAGTTTTATTATCTTGGGTTTTAGAAAAAAGAAAAACTACAAGTTTTTCTTGGTGTTGCATATCAAGGAGGTTCGTGTATCAAAAAGGGTGTCCACCAACCGCCGTTTGGAGAACACATCGGAAGATCTTGGCTTCTCTTCCCGATATTGGTAACATGATCTTAACCCACTTGTAGTAGTTTAAGTCCTTTAATTATGTATTGTGATGTATAAGTCGTAATCCATCCACTGCGCGTAGATCTAACTCATTTAGATCTAAGATCCTACATCCTTCATGTGGTATCGGAGACAGATTCCACGATTTATGTAGTTAAAATCATAAGTAAACGATTTAAAGGAGTGGAATTGAATGTAGATAATTTTTTTTTATATGCATAAATAATGATTGGTTGAAGAGATGGATTGGGGGTTGGCACTGTTTACCCGTTAGATCTATTGTAAACTCATATAAACGAAGAAAATTCGTTCATATGAGTATATGAAATTATGTAATTTATTTGTTGTTGCAATTTTAATTTCCTAAAAGTAGATCTGTTCAGTAGCTGTTTAGTTTTTTAATTTTTCCCGTTGATCGAGACGTTGAAACGATGATCCCTCTGGTTAGAATCAAGATTGGAAGATGATTAAAAATTCCACAAAATTTGGCGTCGATCGGAGTCCGTTTTGATATCCGTTTGTTGCTGCAAAGAAGCTGCTGTAACAGAAAAACGCAGGATTCACAGAAACCCTATCTGTGACTTCCTCGAATTTCTGGGAGAGTTTCGACCGTTGAAACGAAAATCCAACCGGTCAAATCGATAAATAAGGAGTTTTTGACATGGCATAAAAATTTCAGATCGATTGGGATTCATCTCGATTCCTGATCGGCTTCGGGAAGTCTTTGAGGCGCTGCTGTAAAAGTCAGATCCAGCAGCAAGTTGGGCGGCTCACTGGAGAAAATTGACAACTCAAAACTCCGATCCAACCGTCCATATTGAAGCCCAAGGAGTGAGGAACATATCTGGAAATTTTTGTCGCAATCCGAGTTCGTTTGCTTTGTTGATCGTCGAAGATTTTGAACAGCTGCAGATTTTGTTAGAAAGAAGTAAACCCTAGTTAGGGTTTTGGTTAATTTATTTTCTAATAGGTTAGATATGGGGGTGCCAACGGTCCATCTCGGTGTTTATTTTCCGCACTAGAATACATGTTTAGATTGTATGTGTAGAACCGGAAAATTGCCATGACATGCATCATATCATGAATTCCACTCCATATGCAAACATGTAGAAATTAATTCGAGGAATTAGTTAGGCATGTATACAAAACACGCAATTAGTTTTAATTAATTGTTTGATATTAATTAGAAACTAATTAGGGTAAAAACCGAGGAACACGGGTTTTTTCAATCGTCAAGGTTGGGTGATGGATTCTCGGTGAATCCCACTATGCGAAAGCATAAGGAGTAAAATCCCGAAACCTCGTGGTTAAGGTGTTGGATTCTCGGTAAATTCCACCTTACCTAGACGAGATTATGTTTTTTTGTTCCGTAGTGTCTACGTGAAAGTTTGATGTTTAAGGATTGGATAATCACGGGCAAACATGGTTCGAAAGTGGTTTAACCACGGTTGGGTGGTCAACAGAAGCTACGGCTCGATCGACTTCACCCTCCACATGTGGCGTTTGCACGGGGGTCCGACAAGGCTGAGCCATCCGAAGAGCCACTACGGCTCAACGGAGCTCCCCTAGTCTTGACCCGTCCGACGGCCACATATGTTCCAACGATTAGGTCGGGTGGGCTAGCCCACATAACCGACACCATTCGGGCCTGTGATTTATTGTTCCTTAATGTAACATCAAGTCCAAAAACGTGATTAGTAAACCCACCACTTTTTCAAAATATTGAGTGGGAGCAGGAGAGGCGACATCCGACCCCACGGCCTCTACTGTTGACATAAGCAACGTGAGAGAATGGTGATGCCTCGTGCCGGCCTGGGACCGGCCTCCCTAAGGAAGGCCTTCACCGCTATCAAAATTCAAGGCTTGGTCTCCGAAAGGATAGGATTTTGGGTACTCGTCGGGTCACTGACCGACCCTAAGACGGCACACTCGGGGTCTACCTAAAAATGCGAGACAATGAGGTCACACTCATAAAGGGTATTTTTGGTAGTACCTTGGCTGAAAAAAGGAAAGGTGATTGACGATCACAAATGAGATGTTTGATTCTCAATTTGATCTTCAATATTAATCGAAACCTCTTTGACCTACCCTAAGGCGGCACTTGAGGTATTAGATTAAATCCTTGGAGCAGTAGGATAGACTATAAGTACTTAGTTTATAGTTCCTAAAATTTATTAGTAGTGTATGATTTGGATTTATTCTGTCAATTTTATTTACAATCATATATACATATCTCTCTGGGTGCTAGACTGCTAGTGTAAAATTGACTAGTAATGACTTCGTTAAAAGTGGTAAGTAACTAGAGCGTTGTACTTATTAATCTCACATGTGATTAATTTTTCGGAAGAGGTATTTCTCTCGAGCCTTCAAAACTTAAGTGACGTAAATAAGTATGTCACTGCTGTCACTCGTGCAGTACGAGAGACAACCGTAGTTAGTTTGAAAGATGATTGGGACGATAAAATTCTTCTAGTGAATTTTAATTATGTAGTGTCTACACGAGAAATTTTCAAATAGAAAAATTGGAGAATCATAAATTAAAGTGTCGCTAGTTAGACGGTATTTGGAACCGATAAACTAGTGGGAGCTTTAATCTTATGTTGTTTTTCTAATTTATTAGAAAATTAGTCTCACTGGGTAACACTTTCATTAGACATCCCACAGTTCACCAGTAGTGTCTACTCAAACGAACTGCTAGTTCAAGACTATTTCCTTTTAAGGAAAGTCAAGAATGGGAAAGAATGTCTACAAGTGTTAATCATCTAAACTAAGTTTGAGGCTAAACCGAAATATTAATTAAAGAAAGTATAGGATAAGGAAAGTGATTTCAGATCACTAACCAATGAATCCTTAGCGACTTTCTTAACTTGGTAACTCGACTCGGGAGGTAAGTTCTTTGGAAGAACAAGGGAGCTTTGCATTAACGATTAATAGAGTAACAACGGGCAGTAATTTCAGCTAGAATAGTGGGAGTGATATAAGGAAATGAATTTCGGATTCTATCCTTGAATATCACAGAAAAATTTATTTTTCTATTTACAGATTCGTTGAAACAAATGGATTCACTTTCATCTTGATACTACAGTTGCCTTAAACAAAGTGAAGATGACATTTGTAGTACGAATCCGAGACTCGGACTTTTGTTTGATAAAGTCAGAACCACTAAGAAATGCTGAAAAGGTATATGTAACACGTCTTAAACTATTATAGGCAAATGGTTTCCATTTTAAGATAAACGATTCTTCAAAATCTATTAATTAGTGCATATATCCTAAAGATAAGACCTAATGACTGGCTAAGGGTGATTCCTATCTCCCAGTCTCGAAACACTGTCTTAAAGGAACAATGACTAAGCTTCCTTTCAATTGGGAAAGGGTAATAGATTTGAAGGGGAAACATAGCTTGTTCATCATAACCTTCGGGGTCAAGTGAGAGATACAAGCTAGTGGGAGATTTTGAGTGGTGACATTTTGTCTGATAACTACTCGAAACACGGTTTTAGTTTATCGAAAGAATATGAGGATGAGTCTCTGATTTTAGCAGAGAATAGAGTATTCCATGCTCAGAAATAGGCTGTCGCATAGTCTTGGGACTGATGATCGGCCTGCCTCCTAGTGGAATGTTTCTCACTGAGAAAGAAACCATAGACTTGCCCTATATAGTTATTGATGTGCTACAATACACTGCTAAACTCGATTAAGATAATTGGTTGCAAAATAACGGTTAACATTATTATGTAAACCGAGAAGTCTTCCTAGAAGATGCTAATGAATTTATGGATAAGGAGTGAATTTGATTCACAACACTTCCGTAAATGTAGGCATTTAGCATTTAATGCTTGAAGGTAGGGTTTGAGATTTTATGCATCGTTCGATTTTATTTATTCATGAAATGCCTTAATGAGGCAGTGAAGGTTGGTTATAAGATTCTTGAGATCGAATGTGACAGTTCAAAGCATCCACAAGGCTTCGATAGAATCTATAAATAATGACCTTAAACCTTGAGTACGGTTACCCAAAGGTAGTTACTATCTGATTTAATCGGACCACGTCCAACATCGGTTGTTGGTGATTACAACGATCGATAAATACTACTAGATCAGAATGAAAATCCACCCAAAACACAGTGGGAGTATGGTTTAACCATTGACCCATTATGGTATTGTGGTTTTGTGGACTTTATAGTCTGCTGGGGTGATTGATAACCTATGGCTCTTAGTGGGTCAGTATAGGATTACGATCATAGAGGTTGGTTTGAAAACCTTAACCCTATGAATGGAGTTTTGATACTCCAGTTACATTCGACCTCTTGTAGAACCACCCGAGTGTCTCGGGCCTAGTAGAGCAATTGGATCTACACGGAAAAGAGTCGAAAGAATAGGAAAGTTTAAACTTTGATTGCAAAGCCGAGTGGTATAGGGTGATTCCACGACAAGTAGGCAGATTAACTTAGACATTGAACTCTCTCACCACTCAGTCTTGCTAGATTTTGTTAGAAAGAAGAAAATAGGGGTGATTCCCTGAGACTTTCTTGCTGTAAGACGGAGTCTGGATTCATTCGGAACAGAAGGGTCTTGGTTAGAACAAATGGCAGGATGACTGCCTGGGCTTATATCCTTTGTGGATTTAAGAGAACCTATCGGTCATTTAAAGTCACATGTTTTAAAATATGTGGACTTGACCATAATATTGATAAGTCTTTTGTAGACTGGATGTCAATATTGGTAAAGTAGTATCATTAGTGTTCATGAATGATAACACTGAAACGGTTGGAAACAACATGGGTGTACTATCTGAAGTCGGAAATTGACACGCCAAGATTCTCTGGATGAGAGAATTGGACTATATTCTAAGAATTTGATTCGGTCAAATTCACAAGAATGAGTCATTGACTATCCCATCCGTCTTGTTGGTTAAGATTATCATGCATATACATGCAACATTCAACGAGAGTAGTCCTACCCTACCTCTCAGGAATGATTCTCTAAATCTTCGGATAAAGAGAAAATGGGATAGAGTCTCTCGTGGATAACGGAAAGTCGGGTTATCACAAGTCAATAGTAGTCGAATCTTGGATTTGAGCATTGAATAGCGGTTTAGTACGTCCTCAAGTATCTTTGAAGAACGAGGAATAATGTGCTTGTATATTCGGGTGCAAACTTGAATATGGTTGACTACACTGATTCTGACTTATAGTCAGATTAAGGATGATCATTGGGACGATCTCAGGCTCAGTGTTTACTAATTGTGATAGAGCTATAGTCTGGAGAAATCCAGCACCGCCAATTCAATTTAAATTAATCGGATACGTAGCAGCTTTCGGGGCAGCTAGAATGGCGATATAGCTTAGGAATTTCCTTCCCGATGCGGAGTAATTCCAGTCCAAAGTGGTGATATCACTTCATTGTGAAAACAAGTGAAGAGATAGCTTAGAAGGATCTTCTCGATCCTTTAGAGGTCAAAAGCATATTGAGAGAGTCTTGCTGATTAGATGGACCGCGACGTTTAGACCACAAAGATCGTCTCGAGCCGATAACCTAACTAATCGAGTGTACCATGTCGAGTGCTTGGAGGGTACGGCATTGAGGGATATATCTCATCTGCTTTTAGAGCAAGTGGGAGAGTGTTGTGAATAAGATGAGAATGTGTGTGCTCTAAAACAATTATTACTTGTCATTTCGTGCAAGTGGGAGATTGTTAGGTGTAGTGCCCAAAAGACAATTTGTGTAATTGCTTTTAATAATGGATGACATAATTTATCTCACCTTATTACTTGCTTTGTGCTTATGCACAAGAATACATCACAAAACCCTAAGTATATCTGTATGTAACCGCTTAACTCGATGTATGGCATGCACAAGAGGATTGAGTTAGTGGTGATATACTTAAACTGTTAGTCCGTGGTGAACTTAATCAGAGTTTAGGGTCTCTTGATTAAAACACCAATAATGTGCCCAGAACACCTTAGGGTGTGATAGTCTTATCCGGACTGTCGGTAGAGGTACTACATGGGGCATTTATATATGATGGCATTCATATAGAATTTGGACCGATTTAATCTGAATTTCTCGATATAATTCCGTAATTGAGGAATCTTGTTAAATCATTAGATGATCATATATGGATCAACCTTAATCCTGAGGTGATCATAGGGTGCTGCTTGTCCCGGGGTAGTGTTTGATGTGTTAGTTACGGGTCACTTAGATATGTGTTCCAAGCCACTTCTCATTGGCACTATCTCCAGATGTCTGAGTAGTTCTGATTTTCACAGACATGGAATCCATTCCTTCCTGCGGGAAGTAGAGAGACAGTCCCCTTATTTGTTAGCCTTAAGAAAGTGATCGATCCCGGGAGTTCATATTAGACTAATTGATCACTAGTCGATATGTGAACTAATTGATCATCGAGGGGTTAATGGTAAATAAGGATAAGATATTACTCGTAATCGGGTTTACGGAGATATCCCACTCAGAATGGACAGTCTATTGAGGGTTAATCCGTATGTAGTGATTATATCAATTGACACTTATTCACTCTATGGGTTGAGTATAAGTATATATCTATAATCGGTAGAGTTCATTTTCGGGTTTATGGTGGCGTAATCCCGGAATTAATAATTAATGTACTTATTCGGTTCGATGAATAATTAATTATTGGAGCTACTGGTTATAGGTCCATGGTCCCCGATGTGGCTTCGTAATTCCGACTAATGATCTTGTTATTTGGGCCTCAGTGATAATTAATTGGCTGGGCTAATTAATTGATATGCCATGTATATTATTTAGTTGGGCTAAATAATATAATACACATAAAAGACATTTTATGTGGGCTTAGTAACCCTTAATGGTGGCGCCAATATATGTCATTTAATTAGAGAGAAATTAGTTTTCTTGGATAATTGTTTGACATGTGATTTATCTTTTATTTGTTAAATGATAATTCATGGAATATTAGATAATAATATGATTTATCCTAATTTGTTTGGAATAATCATTTTATTTATCTTTTATTTGGAATAAAGGATTAATGTAATAATTATCTCTTAATTATTTAATCCTTGGAGGACAAGGATTACTCTCCTATATAAAGAGAGTTCTCCCAAGCCTTAGGCATTGAAAATTTCGACTTGACCACCAAAAAGAAAGAAATAATTAGTTTTATTGTCTTGGGTTTTAGAAGAAGAAAAACTACAAGTTTTTATTGGTGTTGCATATCAAGGAGGTTCATGTATCAAGAAAGGTGTCCACCAACCGCCGTTTGGAGAACACATCGAAAGATCTTGGCTTCTCTTCCCGATATTGGTAACATGATCTTAACCCTCTTGTAGTAGTTTAAGTCCTTTAATTATGTATTTTGATGTATAAGTCGTGATCCATCCGCTGCGCGTAGATCTAACTCGTTTAGATCTAAGATCCTACATCCTTCAGAAGGATCACCCTGCTGAGCAAGTTATTGGCAACATACAGCAAGGTGTAAGGACTAGAAGACAATTGGAAGCAATGTTCACTTGTTTTCTATCTCAAATGGAGCCTAAAGTTGTTGAAGAAGCAATATCTGATCCAGATTGGATAATTTCTATGTAAGAAGAATTGAATGAATTAGAAAGAAACCAAGTTTGGACACTAGTTGAAAGGCCAAATCATGCAAATGTAATTGGAACTAAATGGGTATACAGAAACAAATTGGATGAATCTGGTACCATTGTAAGGAATAAGGCCAGACTAGTGGGAAAAGGCTATTCTCAAGCTGAAGGAATAGATTTTGATGAGACATATGACCAAGTTGCAAGATTGGAAGCTATAAGATTATTTTTGGCATATGCTGCTTATAAAAACATCAAAGTATACCAGATGGATGTTAAAAGTGCATTCTTAAATGGCATTCTGGAAGAAGAGGTTTATGTTCAGCAACCTCTTGGTTTTGAAGTCAAAATTCAAGAAGATAAAGTGTACAGACTTAACAAGGCACTTTATGGTTTGAAACAGGCACCAAGAGCATGGTATGAAACCCTATCTCAATTCTTGGTGGACAATGATTTTACCAAATATACCATTGACAAGACTCTTTTCAGATTCGATGAAGAGAGCGACACACCTGCATGTACGATGATTTATGTTGATGACATAATTTTTGGTTCCGAAAATGAATTGCTATGTGAAAAGTTTGATAATCTCATGAAATGCAAGTTCCAAATGAGTATGATGGGAGAGATGAACTACTTTACAAGTCAAACAAATGAATGATGGAATCTTCATTCATCAAACTGAATATACCAAGGAGCTGCTGAAGAAGTTTGGCATGGAAAATAGCACCAAAGTATCAACTCCTATGAGTACCAACAACAGATTGGATGAAGATAAAGAAGGCAAAGATGTTGATCAGACTTTATACAGAAGGATGATAGGCAGTCTGCTGTACCTCACTGCCAACAGACCCGATATATCCTTTGCTATAGGTGTTTGTGCAAGATTTCAATCAAAACCAAAGGAAAGCCATTTAGCTGCAGTCAAAAGGGTTCTCAAGTATCTAGAAGAGACTTTGAGAGTAGGGATATAGTATACAAAAGATGGAAGCTTCAACGTTATATCCTACTCAGATTCTTATTATGCTGGATGCAAGATTGATAGAAAAAGCACCACAGGAACCTGTCAGTTGATGGGAAATAGACTGGTTTCCTGGTTTAGTAAGAAACATAATTCAATATCAAGTTCCACTGCTGAAGCTGAATATATTTCTGCTGGAAGTTGCTGTGCACAAATACTATGGTTAAGACAACAATTAAGGGATTATGGAATTGAAGAAAGAGAAATTCCCATAATGTGTGACAACACAAGTGTAATTGCAATCACAGAAAATCTTGTTTTGCACTCAAGAACCAAGCACATTGATGTGAGACATTATTTTATAAGAGATCATGTGGAGAAGAAAGATGTAGTGGATATGTACATCCCTACTGAAGATCAACTTGCTGACATATTTACAAAACCATTGGATAGTGAAAGATTTGCTAAGTTAAGAACTGAACTTGGCATCATAAAAGTTGACTGAGATACTAATAATCAGTAGTGTACTAGAATTCACCAAGGGGATTAGTCTTTGCTATGTTGGGTGAGCTCACTTAGCAGACTAGTCATTGGTATCAACAATTCCATGTACTTAAATAAGTTTGGACAATTGAGCAAATGAAGTTGCCAAGGGGATTGGTCTTTGCCCTGTTGGGTGAGCTCACTTGACAGATCAGTCATTGGTATTAAACTTCATCTTGTATTATAAGTTGGACAAAACAAGAGTATAAGAAGATCAAGCCTACTGAGTTATACGTTACAAGACAGTCAAACTTAAATGAAAGTCAACAGTAATTGGATATTATTCTTATCTTTATAACTACGGTTACAATATCCAATGGTTACAACTCTTTATGGGATCAGTTAGTGGGATACGTGGCAACATCACAATTATTTCAACCTTAATCATGGTTAAATTCTACAGTACGTGTACAGTACTTGTCTGACAGTTATCAACCACTAATTTTCCTTATATATACAGACATATACACAGAGACATTGCTTACAACTTTTAGATCGATTTTCTCTGAGAATATACAGTGTGAACACAGATTTACAAAGATTTCTCTTCATCTTTCTCAAATTTCTGATGGCGGATAAAGGTGATGTTCACATTGGAACGAGCCAAAGTGTTAGAGGGTTCGTTGTTGATGCTAACAAGACTGAGCTAGCTATCAAAAGTGGTCGAAGAATTAGAAGATAAGAAGGATTAGAGGATGTTCTGAATCTGAGATTGGAAAGCATCTCTTATACAAATGTTACAGATTTCTGGAGGAATATAGTGATTAGAGATGATAGAGAGGCATTTACTACCATTGTTAATGCTAAGGAAATTGAAATCTCCTCAAACCTGCTGAGGGAAGTATTTGGATTTGGACCTGGAAATGGTGCTCCTACCAATCCTGAATCAATGGAGCTGTCTAGATTGGAGTTTGTTGATGCAATAAAGACCAACAAATCCATAAAATCATCACTGAGTATCAATGTGAAGCATATCGAAATGGATTATAATTTGCTGAGCAAGATTATTGCTAAAAACATTTTCGGATTCAGTGGAAGCCTTGACACATTGTCTGGACCCAAGATTGACATGCTGATAATCATATGCAAGATTATGAAGTTTTATTGGGCCGGATTCTTTGTCCATTACATGAAGAAGGTGATAACAGAGGACAGAGATGGGACCATGAAGTCCAAGACACTGCCTTTGGGTTTGATGGTGCAAGCCCTACTGACCCATTTGAAGATTGCTGATGTTGCTCCTGTAAAAATCAACAAGTCTAGATATAAGCCGGAAATCAGTTATCTCATCCCTGGTTTGGATGATGATGAAGATGTAGATGCTGAAAGGATAGAGAGTGACAATGATGGAGATGATAATGATGGTGGTGGGCATGCTAAGCAAGTTATACAACCTGCCGCATCTAAGAAGGCTGCTGAGAAAAGGAAGGCCAGTGATACAAGAAAGATTACTGAGCTTTTAAAGCCAAAGAAGACATGGCAAGAACCAGTAGACTCTGCTGAGTCTACTGAGGTTCCAATTGGTGCTGAGGCTACTGAGCCTACTAAAACTACAAAGAAGACTGCTGCTGAAATTTTGAGAGAACATCTAAAAGAAGACAAAAGAAAAAGAAAAGCTGCTGAAGTTGATGAACAACCTGCAAAAAGAAGGAAACTGATTGTAAAGAAGAAAGCTTATGGTAAAGGAAAAGAGCTAAGAGTCCTGGAGGAAAAAAGAGAATTAGAAGAAGAGGCTTTTGAGCCTACTGAGGATGATAATGTTGTTGTTGGGCAACAAGTTGAAGAACCACAACACACTGCTGTACCTGACCCTGCTGTGGAAATTGTTGAATCTGTTCAAGACCCTGTTGTGGATGCTACAACTCAACGGGAAGAACACACAGCTACAGACCCTACTGATGTGCATATAAGTCATGGAGAACCTAGTGTGGAACAGTTGGAGGTAGTAGGGACAAATGTACAACCTGAAGAACCTACTGACCTTTTTGTATCTGCTATAGATACATTGACTCACCTTGTTGAAGCCTTTGGGGGACAACAAGCTGAGCAATCTACCCCAAGAAAACCCTCAATGACATATAAAATGAGGGAAAAGAAATCAAAGAAAGAAAGAGTAGATCCCAACTTCAAAATTATTCAGAAAAATACTTTCAATGGAAGTTTGGTTTCTACATAAGACAAAAACCAGCTGCAGATCCAATGAGTGGTTTTGAGGAATGGTCTTTTGATCAGTTAGGAGTGGAAAACCTTCTAGAATTGGTTGATACAACCATGCTACAAATAAGGCCGATGGAGCTAATGGAAGAAGGAAGACAAAGTGCAAAAATCATGTTCAAGGATCCCAAGTACACACCTGACAGTGATGATTCTTCATCATCTGATTCTGATGATGATCATCTTATGTTTCCAGGGGAGTCCAGTGGAGTGGTTAAAGATAGATCTATTGGAGAAGCTGGACCAGAGTCCACTGAACATGTGGTGGATCAGCCTGCTGAAGGTACCAAGTCTACTGAGGATCAGCAGACTAATATGCAAAATGACGAGCTGGGAGCTGCTTTCAATGAAGATTTTGAGAGACAACTTGCAATAGAAACATCCCTGGAAGAGGCCATAATATCTACTCTAGATGATGTTGTTATGTTTGAAGAAGCTGATGAAAGTTCAGAAGACTCAGCTCAGTATAAGGAGTGGTTTGACACTCAGGATACTTTATCACAAGTTACAGATTAGTTGGAAAAGGTTGCTGATGCTAGAGGAGTGTTAGAGGAGAACTTTGCTATATTTCCTCAAGTGTTTTTTGAAGAGGTGGTTCAGGTTGCTGAGGGTCAAATAGCACCTGAATACAGGTTGGAATAGGAGGTCCTAATCACTGAGGAACAAACAGTGTTAGGACAAAGGTTGGAACTATTAATGGGATTAGAGGAATCCCGTGCACATTGTGAAGAGATCTGACTGCGCGATCCAGTGCTCACAAGTCAAGGCTACAGAAGGTAAAGATAATCAGCAGACTATTGTTGATGAGGATGAACAACTGTTGGATTATGACTTCAGTGATGTTGAGTTCCGAATGCCTGAGGAAGAACAAGTTGCTGATGAACCTCAACAGGCACATGTACCAATTTTTGAGGATGAACATGTTTTGGAACCTCAACCTACACACGATCCTATTTTGGAAGAAATGTTTGGAGATTTCATTGAAGAAGGTCTTGAACCTGCTGGATGGGACAGGACAAGAGCCATGATTGTCAGTACACAAAGGGCATACTATAATGTTGAAGAACCTGCCGATGACTTTACTGGACATATGGCTGGAGGTATGGCTGGTGCTGTACCAGCACATGTTTTGGAAGAGTAGATAGCTGTAAGAGCTGATATTACACAATTAAGAATGCAAATGGATAGGCAAGAACATAGGTTTGAAGATTTGATGAATCTGGTGGAAAATAGAGGAAGAACTACTGAGACAGTTGCTTCCAACATCACTTTCACTCAATATGCTCTTGCTGACCTAACCAAAGATGTGAGAGGTATAAAACAAAGCAATGCAAATAGGGATAAACATTTGAATGAACAGTTTGCCTCAATTCACAAAAAGCTTGACAAACTTGCTGAGGCACCCAAGCTTGCTGTGGCTAACCCTGCTGAAGCACCTCAACCTGCTGCACTGGATGCTAAGGTTACTGAGTGGATCAATCTGCTGGAACAAACTATGGAAGGAAGGATCACTGCAGTTGACACAAGGACAGAAATTATGGAAGGTCAACTTGCTAACTTAGTGATCACACATGAGAGTGTTCATGGTTTACTGTCCCGGTTTATTGATGATGTCAATAAGGGGGAAGAGGGCCTTACAGCAGAAGCAAAGGAGGCTGCAAGAATTTTGCAAAGAAGAGATGGGAGAGTGATATAAATGAGTCCAGGAAACCTGCACCTGGCAGGATTCAGTTGACTGATGACCTCTTGCCAGAATATAGGAAGCTATACGATGGAAGGAAGAAACCCTATCATAACATGGGATTTCAGGAGGGACTGAATCACTTTTTGGGACTAAAACATTGGAAAACAAGGGTCAAGACGCTGAGAGCTTCCTCTAAAGGTGGAAGAGGAGGAAGAGGTGGAAGAGGCAGACTGGGAACTACCCAATCATCAAGGGATTCACTAGATGAATTCAAACATTTTTACATGGGACAGGGCTTCAGTGTTCATAATATTAGATTGACTCTACCAGAAGCCTGGAAGTGGTGGAAAGAGCTGAATCATTGGGTTGGTTTTTCCCCAATTGAAAACCAATGGATGGTGGATATAGTCAGATAAATAAAGGAGTGCTATAAGAAAAAAGAAAGAGACAAAGACAGACACTAGATCAGCACACTTACATTATTTATTTCATTATGCTGATCCTAGTTTGTAATAAGTTTGAACAAATTTGATTATAATGAGAAATGGCTAAATCTGTTATGTTCTTGTTTTTATCTTTTTGCTTTGCTGTAAGGAGGGTATTGGCATCATCACTAAAAATGGGGAAATTTTTGGACATATTTTAAGTTTTAATGATGAGTGCCAGACTAGCTGTTATAGAGTGAAGGCAAAAAGTTGTCTAGATCAAATGTACAGGTTTATTAGAGTTTGATCTTTGTATAGGTTTGATCAAACAAACATTGTAATTAGTTCAATTTGATCAGACGTATCGTGAGACCAGATCTAAAGGTCGATGAGAAACTAGGTCGATGAGACTAGTTAGGAACCTCTTGAAGACGAAGGTGAGGTTCAAACTCGATTATTGAAGGCTAAGGGATCAAAATTAGTATTTAAAGTCAAGGATATGGAATCGGAATTTAGGGAAGTCTGTGATGACCTAAACTGATTACATATACCTTGTGTATAAGGTCTAAGTTCCATTTGTTAAGTGGTGATTGGAACATAGTTATGTTCAAAATGGTGTACTCTAACTTCATAACAAAAAGTTAGATGAAAAGTAGTCAGCTGAAGTGTTATTGAAACACAGCAGACTTTAGCCAGCTGACAGATATGTACATCAACAGACCAAAATAAGTCAGATATCTGCAAAGTATAAATCTCGATTTAATCAAAGGTTACATTGGAAGATTTCAAGGATAAGGATGGATTACAAGCCTTGATATTGTCAACAAATCAATGGCCAAGATGAAAAGAACGTTGGAATGATTCAGAGGATTAACCAATGGACACAAGTCAAAGAGTGGACAGAGGTGGCGACAAAAATCAAGCGACGATTATCGATTACTATGTATAGAGACATGAAGCAAGTCAAGATGGAGACAAATCTGAGACGGCTATGTTTGAATTTCAAACACAAGTCACATGATTCTCACCTATAAATAGAAGACTTCTGATCCAGATACAAGAGATGAAAAGTAATAATCTACTCTAAGCTATCAAGTTTCTTATCAAGAAAATCACCCTACTGACATCACTGAGCTTAAAGCTACTGATCCAGAAAACTCTTCAAGTGTAACCTGCTATCAAGTTACATCAAGTTCACACACTTGAAGACATAAAGCTGCTGATCATTTCATCCTGATCATGCTGCTGATAATTGAATCATTTACTTGATTCAACCTTTCTTTTACAAGAAACCTGCTGAAGACAGAGAAGCACTTAGGTGTCAAGAACTGTTGTTTGTGGTGGAGCTGGTGAAGAGGCAATCTTACCCTTCAAGGACCAGTGGAATACTTTGCAGCAGTAATCTTACCTATTTCAAATATTCAGTTTGTGAAGCCATAGTTATTGGTGAAGGACAGACAACTTAGGGATTTTTGTTACCGCAACCTTAAAGATCTCTAATGAATTTCCTCCAACATCACAGGAGAAGAGTGGACTGACAGGATTACACCACATGGAACCACTATAAAAATTGCCTACTTACTTTCTGCATTTACTTTATGCATTTACTTTATGCATTTAGCTTACTGATCACATCAACTTACTGAAACTCGCAACTGAATCTTACACCTATACTACTGAGTATCTAATACTTAGTATCATCTTTTTAACAACAAGTTACAAGGCCTAATTTGAATATATTCATTTGCAACAAATCCAAGAACATCACATTTGTCGGCAGACTCTTGAGTGGTCGGCAGACTACTAAGCGATTAGCGAAAGCTACGACATTCTTGAGTTTGTTAACTCCAAAAAGATTTAAGTGTTAAGTTTATTGACCCCCTCTAAACTTAACCAAAGCCTTTTCAAGGGACCAAAAATGCCCTTCATGCCTAATGATCACGGCGTCTAGCAACACACCGTGACCCCCAATCATCGGAAGAGTCAAATGCAATGACTACTACATTTCATGTGAAACAGTTACCGTGTAAATATAATCCTATCGCTATAATAATATCCATAAAATCATTTGTCGAGTGTCAAACATCAACGACCGTATCTTATAATCTGGATATCATGCTCTCTCCAAGTAACTCATTTACTTCCACTTTGCAAAGATTCACGAGAGTAAGACATTCTTTATAAGAAGGCTCTTTCGGATATACACCCCTACTGATAGGGTATGCGATTCCCAGATGAACAAACATGTATACTCCGCATGCTTCAGTATCACACCCAATCACTACCGCGTGATCACCCCAAGGCTAGGGGGAACCTCAATAGTGTCAAAGCATGACAATCCACACCGTGATGCCATGTAGACTCCGGTCATAAGGATAATTACATAACCGTCACATAGTGTGACACTTAACAGTGTAAGTGGGCCAGTCTAACGTACGCATTCTATGATACACGCCTACGTATAGTCCAAGTGTCTCTACACTTCGATAGACGAGATCCATCCCTGCCCTTAAAGACAGAAGACATCTAATATGTGCTAGCCTGTTCATACAATCAATGCCCTGTTTAATAGTATATCAGCCTAGAGACAAGTATCAAACTTATTAAAGTAATTAGAGATCTCATCAACCATAATCGCCTATCATGGTTTCTCTATCATAGTTTAATACTAAGGACGTTATCATATAACAATTCATAATTGGTTCTTTAAAAGAACATATTTATGACAACAGAAAAGTCATTTAATATGTACAAACATAAAGAAATAGTAGAAATGATCCGACCCGGTCGGATCCGATCCAACCCGATTAGGTTTAGGACAATATTTCAACAATTTCCTACTTGGCCTAAAACCAATCACTCGCACACAAAAGACCAAGTTGAAACACAAGAATCTCATGCAATTCTCGTAACCAGCCCTAGCATTGAACAGATCGCTATCCGTGGGGACTCAGACTATCTTCATACCATGCTCCAAATGATCAAGTCAAAGGAACCGCCTCAATACACACATGAATCTCCGATGAGACCCTAGTCCTTGCTTCAAGCAATGAATCCACCTACTATATCAGCTATATAGAAAAGGTGGAAGAACCGTACGAGGTTAAGGAATGAACCTTCTAGATCCATGTACTACTCCCGCTTCGCCTCCAAGGCACTACTGTGTTTTGGCCTAGTTGTAGAAATTTACAGTGACCCATAGTCAAGAACATTTCCAGCTCACTGTATCCCTTAATCAAAGTGACTGTAAACCCAAACCGTAGCTCCCACTCACCTTCATAAGACTCATGATATACGTCTGTATGCATATATTTATTTGATTCCAAGTTTCAATAAACTAGGAAACCATCCTTAACTTGTTTAAGGATAATCTCGACATTCACCAGATTTACTTTCATATTTGCTAATGGCTCTACATGGACTATGAACATCTGCTATTTCATTTATGATGGTTCCTATCATTGTAGCAAAGGAAACCTCCATAAGCATCATCTTTAACCTTATCTTTAGGACTAACGTCCTAACATAGATAGATCTTGAGAACATCGGCTAGCAGTATCTTTGTTGCGATCTATGCTAAACTCTTTTAGCATCATATCTATAAAGGTAAACAATAATCTAACAGCAGTTAAATCTATCACTATAGATTCTTATTTCTAAAATAAGAACTGCTAATCCAAGTGCTTTCGTAAAGACCTTGAACTACCAAACATTAATTGACTGTGACATGGGGTGATGATTCCCGAGAGAGGTATCCAATACCTTGATAAAAAATCGTAACACACTCCCACTATCTATCTTGCACATTGGGCATATCCCTTCTTTTGACTAAATCAAACTCCTTTGATTATCAAACAAAGAAATCATCTAGAGAAACTTGTTTGAGTCCATAAATGGATCTCATGGGCTTATATATCATTCTATCGTCTATGAACATCGAGCTATCTACCCAACATCTTCAACACTATCATATAGCCATGATACGAAGTTATAACAAGCATAGTCTGAATAGAACTGGGCTCAGCTGGTGTCATAAAGATAATTACAAGGTTTACACCCCGTACCCTTCAGCCGTCACTATAGCCTTATGGTAATCATATTACTATCCATGTCAGCCTTTCAGGGACATACTTTCTGGGTAAGACAGACTAGGTTCACAACCTGGTTGTGACTGCTGGAATCTAATTAAGATATTATGGCTCCTGGCCATATCTCTCAATATTGCCTTTTCAAACATTCCTTCATAAATCGTGAGATATTCATTCTTCAAGATGAACAAACCAGCAGCCCTTTTAGGCTTAAGGTTATCCACAAACTTACAGAAATTTTATGTGCACTGAGCAATGTTCTACACCTCATCATTATATGGCGTCTGCTCACATTCTAATGGTTGAATATCTCCTTGTGGTTCTCAAACTCTTTTGAGATCTAATTTACTCCCCCTATTTCTTTTGGAAGAAACACTTCCTCCAGAAGACAGCACGTTTGGAGACAAACACCTTTTTCTCAGTAGACAAGTAAACATTATCTAGCATACTTGCTAAGATATTCCACAAAGTTACATACTGTTAAGTGTAATGCCCGAAAGACAATTTTGTAATTGTTTTATTTAATAAATGAAATGATATTATTATTCATATTTATTATTCTCATATTCACCGATGTGACAATAGTATTTACACTACAGAAAACCCTAAAGTATATCGTTTATGTAATCACTTAACTTCGATGTATGGGATATACACGGGAGGATTGAGTTAGTGAAGATGTACTTAAAATACAATTAGCCCGTAGTGAAGTTAATCGAGAGTATCGGGTCTCTCCTTTAACGTGCTATTAATACGCCCAGAACACAATAGGTGTGATTGTCTTATCCGGACTTTTGGTTAAGAGAACCTAGTGGGGCATTTATATGTGATAGATATATCATATAGAATTTGGACCGATTTGATTAGAGTTCACGATATATTTCCGTAATCGAAGTCTTATCGAATTAATTAATGATCATATTTATGGATATATCTTAATCTGATGTGATCACACGGTCAACCTGCTTGAATCGATTATGAGGTTTGACTTGATGGTTAAGGATTACACCGAGTCTATGGTCCGAATTACCCCATCTTGGCATTGTCTTGGATTGAGTGAGTAGTACGTGTTGTCACGAATCACGAATCCATTCCTTCCATTTATGGAAGTAGATAAACGATTCCTTATTTGTTAATCCTAAAAGCAGATCGATCGCGCGAGTTCATATTACAACGATTAGCTACCAAAGAGTTATATGAATTAATTGATCACTAGGGGTTAATGGTAAATAAGGATAAGAGGTTCGAAAAGGGTTAACGGTAACTTCCCAATTTAGAATGAATAGTCTATGGAGGATTAATCCATATGTAATGATTATATCAATGGGCGCTTATTATTATTCTCGTGAAGAGATAAATATAATCTCATAATCGGAGGAGTGCGATCACGGGATTATGGTGGCATATTCTGTGATTGATTTATCGAATATAATTATTACGTTCGTAAGATAATTATTTATTTGATTTATCGGAGCCGTTGATTATTAGTCCATGGTCCCCGACGTGCCTCCGATATAGCATAGCTATTCTCGGACGTCGAATCCTAATAATATTAATTTAGTTCTTGTTGGACTTCATTAAAACGATATGTGAATTAATTGTTTAGTGGACTATTAAATTAGTTGGGCTAAATAATTAAATATGTGGAAAAGACATTTTCCATAATCTTGGCCCAATTATTGTGTAATGGCAAAATTAATATTGACTAGGTCAATAAGTGAAAATTTCGCCCCCCTTATTATTATGGAACAAGAAATTATTTTCTTGTGTATTAATAAGACATGTGCATAAAATATTTATTGGATAAATATTTATGGAAAGAAATAAAGATAAATATTATTCTAGATTTGTTCTAGAATATTATGGAATTATTTTTATTTAATGGATTTATTTTATTAGCAAAATAAAATCCTTGGAGGCTAAGTTTTGCTCTCCTATATAAAGAGAGTTCTCCCAAGCCTTAAACACACAATAATTTCGACTATCAACTCTTAGAGAAAAGATAGAAAATTCGGCCACGGGGTTAAGAGGAAAAATCTTGGAGGTTTTTCTGGGTAGCATATCGGAAGGGTTCGAGTCGAGAATTTCCTTCCACCGGGAGTTGCTTGGATCACACGTACGGAAGATCGTGGTGCTCTTCACATCTTCGTTTGTAATTTCTATTGCGGCTCTTCTACTTGGATTTTGAGATCCAAGAGGTGTGTTCTACAACCCCCTTGTAGAGTAGATCTAGTTATTTTATTACGTGTAATTTATAGATCTAGATCCTTAAATCGCTTCCGTTGCGGATGGTATTACTAATACATACGTCGTACTAGGCTCCAAGCCTTTCTAACTTTGCCTATGACAACTTCAAATCATCATTTAAGATAGATTCGACTTATTCCCTTCCAGATCTAATATGGAATTCACTCAACCTTTATTCTTTGAAACTCGGTTAAGTATATGTATTGTATAAGGGCACTATCCCGAAACAGGTAATGGATACTTTGCATGGCTTACGTCACACCTTTATCATACAAAGTGTTGTTTCCATTTTAGGAACACAATCTAATTGTGTATCCAAAAATGGTATCCTTCAAGGGGGAACCTTAATCCTTTTCAGACAACTCTTGAAACACCCTTTAGGTATTAATTACTTCAATCCAATTGAAGATTAATTCCTAAGTAGTTCATCAATCTCATATTCGTGCTAGCTCGAACTTTTCGGGCTTTCCAAATTGTTGCACTTCAATAAGTACATTCAACTATTTCTAAAAATAGTCATATAGATTAATAAACAATTATTTGTGGCATTAATTGTCATAAGCCAACAAACATCGGTATGTTTAGCCTTTAGACAATTTTCTAGAATTCATAACCTTTTATTAACAGGGTATTTTAGTCATCTTTTAGATAAGATACGTATTATCCACATGATTCATAATCACGTAGTTCAGACGTCATCAGAATAACATCCGATCACACGATTCACCTCCATAGAGACTATGTCTAGAACGACCACCAAACATTAAGGATAACAACCATATAATCATTTAGTTGAGATTTCATCACATATATCAACTATATAGTGACATCAATCTAGTATATTAGATTCAGTGACCTTTCAACTTTATCGGAATAACATTTATTCTTTACAATTGAATTTGTCCATTAAATCCTAACTGATAACTGAAAGTATGTTCTTCATAAGAACCGGAACATAATAACATTTATTTTGTTCCCTTATCAGTTTACTAGATTCAGAATATGGTAAGTGTTACAACGTTTGCTTCACCTTTCATATCTATATTTAATCTTTCTAATTTAATCACACTCGTAAGATATCATATATCTTAGAGTCGACTTTGAACTTAGATAGATTTATCTCAACTCACTTGCCTAGAATAGAATCTTCATTAAGTTCTCTATTTAAGCACATGCCCTAACTTTCCTTTTTAATCTTTTAAGCACTTATACATAATTCTTAGTGTAGTCTTCATAAGACTTAAGAAAGATCACAAAAGCTATGTCTTCAATTTCCTTTCATAAAGAAAATCTAAAGTTTATTAAATAGTTTATTTAACCTTTTGAATCGTATTCAAAACATTAACTATTTAATTAACCTTCAAGCAATGATTAAAGAAATAAGTCGATACTTAAATCTTATAATTTTGAAAACAACATTTCCAAACTTTGATGTGGTCATTTTTATCCAGCGTTTGAATTAATTGTCATCGTATGACTGAATGATCATATTGGATCGTATCCAATATATGATTAATTCATTGAAACTTATTTCAAGTGATTTAATCATATCATGAGTTTCCGTTTTTCATTAAAAATTAAAGTCTTGGAGCACTCAATCAAATATGTAGTTTCCTTGTCTCTAACTACTATAACGTACTTGCTCGTGTCATTGCTTATTTTAAAAGGATTAAAATTACTTAACCATATTTGAGAACATTTCTCAAAAGGTAACAGTCGCAATTTGATTTTATTAATCGATAATTGAAAACATAAAAATATAAGTTTGCTAAAAACTACAAAATAAAGATAAAAGAGTGTTGTTGTTTATACACGCAAAATCAAAAATGGTCTTTTGGTTTATGATTTTGCTCCCACTAGTCAACTACTCCCAATTGATTTTCAAGAATTATCCAAAATTCTTTAGTGGCTGGAATCCTATCTAGTTGATTCGATCCCCGACGTGAGCCGATCGACCGGGTCAATTTTGACGGGTAGGTACTTCTTACCAATCGCGTCCAACGCGACTTCCAGTGGTTTGACTAGTCAAGTCTTTGACAATTCACATCGTCTAAGTGATAGTCAACCTTATTTCTCTAAAATCAGAAGGTCCTGACGTGGGCCAATCACCGCAAGATTCTTAGTAGAGTCGTAACCCAAGTATTCATGAAATCTCATAACGATCATATCTCGATAATGACGATATACACGAGGCAGGTCAACTCCCGACGTGGGCCGATCAGTTGGATCTGCACAAGGGCTCTTCACCACCACTATAATATTGGAAGACATATTATAACTCGATTTTTGTTGCGCGAGTAATTTTAAATTAATTCACTTAATTAATTTTGAATTATTTCTCTTAATTAATTTAATTATGGTCTCATTATGTATATCTATATCTATAGACATACATCCTACACATTCATCTAGATCGTGCCTATTTATGCATCTATCGTATCATATAATAAATACATGCATAAAATAAATAAATAAATAAATGCGTAAAGTAATCGGTATGATCATGGACTTTTCCTAGGTGCGGTTTTGAATACAAACTGACGAAACCGCGGGTCACAATCTAAGGGTAGCTGCAACCGCCAATAGGATCTTTAATGCGCTATCTCCAATGGGATCTTTATTCTACTTTCTTTGTTCTCCATCTTCTGCTCCATTCTTGTTACATTTAATTCTATCTAATAAAATAAATACACTCACCGCACACAGGGGGGGTGGGGAGCTTACGAGGAATGGGATAAATGCGAAAAATAAACTAGAAACACGTTCTTCATAACGTCTAGGACAATTGTTAAACCAACAGAAAAATTAAATCATTCACATCTATCCTATCGGTCGAGTCCATGATCAATCGGGGTCCATTTAATCATATTATATCTACTACATTTAATCCACACAATAATATCTTATGAAAAGATAAATTAAAAACTAACAACTTGCGTCTTAATTAATCGAATAATGTTTAATCTATTAAATAATTTTATCCAATCAATTAACTAATTAACATTTAATTAATTAAATAATTTTAATCGAAATAAAATTAACGGTTAATTTTAAATGATTTTAAATTAATTAGAACTATTCTAAAATAAATCAAAATTAAAATTAAGTCCCTTTTGTTTCTTTCCTTTTGATTCCTAATCAAATGACCATTTCCAAAATCAAATATTTTGAAAAGGGCCTAGGCATATTCCAAACAAAATTTGGAATGGCCTAGATTATTTAAAGGCAAATCATATTAACCAAATAATACCATGTGGCTTCTCAATGGTCAAAACTATTTGAAATATTAGTTAGCCACATGACATCAACTAAACAAAATACATCAATCACAACTATGAACCATATTGAATCACAAAATACATAAAACAAAAGAAAGAGACTCGCCGAGGTTTTGCCACCGGCAACCATGAAGGTCGCCGCCCGATCGCGATCGGGTGGTGGTGCCGCTGCCTGTCGGCCGAGCACCACCCGATCCCCCTTTTTTTATTCCTCTTTTTTTCTTTTCGTGTATCGTTTTGCAAATCTAAAATCTATCATCTATTAATTACGTGATTTAAACGATAAAATTAACTATGCAAATTAACATGCTTATTGCTTAAGCTCGAAGTTCTCTCTGATACCACTATTAGGAAATCTACACGGGAATGCAGCGGAATTCAAAATTTATTTCTTTTTAACCAGGATCGACTTTGTTTAAGCAATAAACAAATAAGCTAGTAGACGGTGGTTACCTTGGTTGATCTAAAAGATCGACGCTTTGACCGTCTAAGGAGAGTAGCGATGCACGGAGCCGCCCAAGCGGTCGGCCTGTACCGGTGTTCCCCACGAACAGCCAACCAGAATCCACTATTGGATTGCTACTAGAAAAATCCGGTTGCTACACCAGCCTTTTCTCTCTCTCTCTCTAAACTCTCTCTTAGAAGCTCTCTATTTTTCACAAGAACTATTAGCTCTTGGAAATGTGATGTACAAAAGAGCTAGCCAACCCCTTGCTTTTATAAGAGTGGTGTGCCCCAACTGTATCCCAAACTGATTGGGATTAGCTTCCTAGTAAATTGAGGAGAAGAAAACATTTTCCTAATAAAATAAAAACAATCTATTTGATTGATTTATCTCATTAATATTCAATATCTTATATTAAATATTTTTCCTAAGATATATATTGACAATATCTTATATTGAATATATCTTTATCTTATTACCATAAATCTATTTTTCAAAAATCAATTAATATCCAATATTAATATATGGTAATCTAATTAATTAAATTGCACAATTCAAATGTATCCAATACAAAATAGAAATGGCATCCCTTCTCACCACAAAATTGGGAATTGAGATTTTCTTTAACTAATATAATGCTATGATTAATTAATTCACAAAATACATGTATATCATATATATATATATATATATATATATATATATATATATATATTTCAAAATTATATGTATCAATATACATATTTAATTAATCAACACAATTAATATCTTGTATTTAATTTATTCATAATAAATAAATATCACCTTATTAATTTACCATTATAACCTTTATAGTCGTGAGATAAATTCCTTCCTTATTTGATTATCAACTATAAACACATTTTAATCTGGCTAGATATTCTTATGTGTATGACCCGATAGGCTTCTGAATATGTTGGCCATAGGCACAAAGTGCAAATTACTAAAATGCCCTTCATGCCTAACGATCACGGCGTCTAGAAACACACTGTGACCCCCAATCATCGGAAGAGTCAAATACAATGACTACTATATTTCATGTGAAACAGTTACCGTGTAAATAGAATCATATCGCTATAATAATATCCATACGATCGTTTGTCGAGTGTCAAACATCAACGACCGTATCTTATAATATGGATATCATGCTCTCTCGAAACAACTCATTTACTTCCACTTTGCAAAGATTCATGAGAGTAAGACATTCCTTATAAGAAGGCCCTTTCGGATATTCACCCCTACTCATAGGGTACGCGATTCCCAGACGACCAAAATGTATACTCCGCATGTTTTAGTATCACACCCAATCACTACCGCATGATCGCCCTATGGCTAGAGGAAACCTCAATAGTGTCAAAGCATGACAATCCACACCGTGATGCCATGTAGAAACCGTCACATAGTGTGACACTTAACAGTGTAAGTGGGCCAGTCTAATGTACGCATTCTCTAATACACGTCCACGTACAGTCCTAGTGTCTCCACACTTCGATAGACGAGATCTATCCCTGCTATTAAAGACAGAAGACATCTAATACGTGCTAGCATGTTCATACTATCAATGCCCTATTTAATATTATATCAGCCTAGAGACGTTTAAGTATCAAACTTATTAAAGTGATTAGAGATCTCATCAACCATAATCGCCTATCATGGTTTCTCTGTCATAGTTTAATACTAATGACGTTATCATATAACAATTCATAATTGGTTCTTTAAAATAACATATATATGATAACAGAAAAGCCATTTAATATATGTACAATCATAAAGAAATAGTAGAAATGATCCGACCTGGTCGGATCCGGTCCAACCCGTTTGGGTTTAGGACACTATTTCAACGCTTATGCCCTAGGCATGCCTGTGCCGTGTCTTTTAAGGACTCTATTTCATATTGACCAAGGATTATCGTGTATCAATTCCTATTATTTAGGAGATAATTATGGGTATATGTAATACCAGGATCTGAGTTTTAATGACTTGAGATTCTTTCCATGTTTATCTTTATAATTTATGCACGTGTGCTATTTGCTGAGGGTAGCTCTGGCCGACTTGTGTCGAGCCCCCGAGGCCATTGTGGCCCGAACTGAACTGACCGAGCTCCATTGCGATCTAGCCGACCAGCAACTAGAATCCTTCAACATGTGTCTGCTATCAACAATGGAGCCATAATCTTGAGGGGCACCAAAGAGCATAAATATACTGTTTCTGAAGCTTATCATTTCTTCACTCATGAGTCTTAGAATACAAGTCAATTCCTTTGGATAGACTTGTGGAAGCTGAAAGGTCCCATAAGGTTTAACTTTTTTACCTGGCAGGCAGCACACAACTAGCTACCCTTTTTTGTGGATGCAATGTAGGAGGCATATCATCCTCTCACCCAAATGCAGGTTGTGCAAGATTGAAGATGAGACAAACATTCATACTCTCAGAGCTGAGACTGTTCATGGGCTCAGAAGCTATGGAAGAACATGATGCCAAACAATGAGTTGAGAGCTTTCTTCGCCTAAGCCTCTATTGATGTGTGGATTTAAGTTGAGGATTCTATGTGTTTTGTGTTAGAAATTATACCTATGTGATGTTTAAGGATTAAGAGTTGTTATAGTTTGGAAAGGTTGTGTTTTTCTGCTGTTATCTGAGTATTTTCATCTAATACGAGTTTGGAATCGAGTAGAGGTCGTAAAGTGCAAAAAAAATTGAGTTTTAGGGTTTTTCAGGGTCGAATACGCACGCTTTCGTGATTCAGGATGTCCCATCCTTTTCACGAGCAGGTGGAATGCGCACGCATTGCTGTTTCAGGATGTTTAGTTTCGTTCTCAGCATGGGCAATGCGCATGCATTGGCCGGTTAGAAATTTTCAGCAAGTTTCTGGATGATCAATGCGCACGATACTAGAGAATGTGCACACGTTGGTCCCAGTTTTTTAGAGAATGTTGTTTTAAGCTATGGAATGAGTTTTAAACGTTGTTTCATGATCTAATAACATTAATTAAACATGGACAAGCCTTGATTGAGTTTCTGATGCGTTTAGTTCCGGCACCGGATGTACTCTTCTAAAGAGTTGAAGTCCGAGACCGTCGGAAGGGCATGATAGGCTTGTGCTTTGATGAGTTAGAATTCATCAATGTCTGTGTACTTGATAGGATGTGGAGTCTAGTTGTCTAAGTGAGGGATTAGAGTCGTTATGGTGAGATTTATCTTGAAAACACTTAGGTGGCTAGTTAACGATTAATAAATTACATACATGTATAGTAAAAATATATAAGCAGCCAAATGACAGGGGGACTTCACCGAACGTGTATGCATACCGGGGAATCCCGGGACTAATAGTGCATAATACTTTTGGTTGGAAACTATCTCGTGGGGGACATACACCTCGCGTAGTGCCCTTGAGTGCTGACGTAACCAAGATAAGTTAAGATAGAAACTTATAGTCATGACATGTTGATGGACATGGAGTGAACCGTTGATTGAGTCGGTCCTATAAAGATAATCTAAAAGTCATGAATCTTGTCTTATAAATCTTAATTAATTTGTAACTTCTACCTTTTACTGAGTACGTTGTACTTACCTCATGTTTTTGTTATGTGTTTGAGGTGAGAAGACAAACAGGTGGATCCAGACATCGATGAGGATTATGATGATGAAGTTTGATGATGCTTATGTTGGAGTTCTCTTTTATGATTTTCACATGACGTTTTAGACTTGGTTAGTAGTTTTATTTTGGATTTTTATGTAATGTTCGTTTGAGACTTGGTTTTTCTTTTATTGTACTTCTGGAGGACTTGTACGTTTAAAGTTCTTTGGAGTTTTTCTTTGTAATAAAGTTACACTTCTATCTTTAGAATTTTGAGTTTCTGTTGGACATATTTTAAGTTTTAATGATGAGTGCCAGACTAGCTGTTATAGGGCAAAGGCAAAAAGATGTCTAGATCAAATGTATAGGTTTATTAGAGTTTGATCTTTGTATAAGTTTGATCAAAAAAGCACTGTAATTAGGTCAGTTGACTTTATCAATGAGACTGTCTGGGTCGATAGAGTGTCTAGGAACCTCTTTGAAGGCGAAGGTGAGGTTCAAACTCAGTTATTGAAGGGTAATGGATCAACTTAGTATTTAAAGTCAAGGATATGGAATCAGAATTTAGGGAAGTCTGTCATGACCTAAACTGATTACTTATACCTTGTGTACAAGGTCTGAGTTCCATATGTTTAAGTGGTGATTGGAACTTAGTTATGATCAAAGTGGTGTACTCTAACTTCACAATGAAAAGTAAGATGAGAAGAAGTTGGCTGAAGTGTTATTAAAACACATCAGACTCAAGCCAGCTGACAAATATGTACATCAGCAGACTGATATACTTCTTATATCTGCGAATGTAAATCTCGATTTAATCAAAATTACATTGGAAGATTAAATGGATAAGGATGGATTACACGCCTTGATTTTATCAACAAATCAATGGTTAAGATAAAAGGAACGCTGGAAAGATTCAGAGGATTATCCAATGGTTATAAGTCAAAGGGTGGATAGTCTGGAAACTGACAAAAAGCTGACTGAAAGTGTCAATACTATGAACAGAGACAAAAAGCAAGTCAAGATGGAGACAAGTCTGAAACGGCTATTTTTGAAATTCAAACATAAGTCACAGGATTCACACCTATAAATAGAAGACTCCTGACTCAGAATCAAGATGATGAAAAATAGATGAACAACATATAATCCATACGAAGCTAACAACTTATAATCAAGAAAAACACCCTGCTGACAAACACTGAGCTTAAATTTACTGATCAAGAAATTTCTACAAGTGTAACATGCTATTAAATTACATCAATTATACACACTTGAAGACCTCACGCTGTTGATCATTTCATCCTGATCAAGTTGCTGAAAGCCGAATCACTTACTTGATTCAACTCTTCTTTTACAAGAAGTTTACTGAAGACAGAGAAGCATTTTTTGGGTGTCAAGAACTGTTGTTTGTGGTGGAGATGGTGAAGAGGCAATCCTACCCTTCAAGGACCAGTGGAATATTTTGGAGCAGCAATCCTACCTGTTTCAAGTGTTCAGTTTGTGAAGCCATAGTCATTGGTGAAGGACAAACGGCTTAGGGATTTTTGTAACTACAACCTCAAGGATCTCTATTGAATTTCCTACGACATCACAGGAGAAGAGTGGACTGACAGGATTACACCACCTGGAACCACTATAAATTTTGCCTACTTTACTTTCTGCATTTACATTCTTCAATTAGCATACTGATCAAATCAACCTACTAAAACTAGCAACTGAATCACACACTTACACTACTGAGTATCCAATATTTAGTATCATCCTTTCAGCAACAAATAATAATGCTTAATTTAAATATATTCTGCTGCAACAAATTTAGTAACCTTGATAGTCGGCTAGACTCTGCGATAGTCGGCCAGACTCATCGACCTTCTTGAGTTTGTCACCTCCAAAAAGTTTTAAGTGTTAAGTTTATTCACCCCCCCTCCAAACTAAACCAAAGCCTTGTCAAGGGACCAACAATTGGTATCGGAGCAGTGCCTCTGTTCTGAAGTAATCATACTTGTTGTGCTTGTGAAAATTCTTTGAATACTTTTTCAGGTTTCTGATTTTCAAAGCTTTCCATCATGGATAACAACCAGTATACTAGGATTATGTTGATGTGCTCTCTAGATCGTTTTGATGAGTATAAACGCCGTATACAGGCTTATTTAGCTGCAACATGATGAAATGATGGATGTGCTGACTGATGGACCACTGGAAATCACAAAAGCCATAACTATGGATAATCAAACTCAGATTGTTCCAAAGCCAAAAAGAGACTGGGGTGATGAAGATAGAAAAAGAGCAAACCTCAACAACATTGCTATTGATATCATTTATAGAACCTTGGATAGCAATATGTACATGAAAGTGAAGGATTGCAAGACTGCTAAGGAACTTTGGGAAAAACTACAACTAATATGTGAAGGCACTGATGCTATCAAGAAAAAAAAGTCAGTGTAGCCAAAAGAAAGTTCCAAGATTTCAAAATGAAATCAAATGAAACTATTGAACAAATGGAGTCAAGATTCAATGCTATCATAGATGAACTCACCCTACTGAATGTAGTGTATTCAAAAGAAGAGATCAACACAAGAATCTTAGAAGCCCTACTTGCAAAGGAAGTTTGGGAAATGAAGGTCACTGCCATAGAAGAGTCCAGGAGACTACATGAAGAAGACACCTTCAAATTATTTTCAGATCTCAATGCCTATGAATATAGTAAGACACTTGTTCCTGATACTGAAAAGGAAGAACCAAACACTACTGCATTGGCTGCTGCACACAAAGAAGAATCATCAGGTGCTCAAGATGATCTACTGGATGAAATGCAAGAGCAAACATCCCTACTGAGCAAGAAAATCATGATGATGAAGACATGAAGGGGTTCTCCAAGGAATTTCACCAAGAAATCAAGTGAAAAGAAAAAGGTAGAATCCAAGAAAGATAATGACTACTTGTTCTTTCATTGCAAGAAACCAAGACATTTCAAACATGATTGTCCTGACTTGAAACAAAAGAAGGAACCTGATTATCTGTGCTTCAACGGCAAGAAACCTGGACATTTCAGACTTGACTGTCCAGACCTACTGAAGAACGGATGTCATCAAAGAAGATCTGGCAAGAAAGCAATGGTTGCTGATGATGAATCTGGCTATGAAGTGGAATCAGAAAAAGGAAATAAATCAGATGACACTGCACTCATATCTGATATGGATGATTATACAATTCTGTATCTGTAAACACTCCTGTGGAAAGTGATTGTGAATCTACTTGTGGTTCAAATCCTAAAATTTCTGACAGTGAAGAACCTTTGGATGCAATCCTTAATCAACTAAGAAAAAAAAAACCTGGTTATGTGATTGTGAAGGCTGAAAAGAGGCACTTCAAGCAGAAATTCAAAGGTTAAATGATGATTTAAGAATTCTCAAAGGTAAGGAAAAAGATTATGAACAGACTCAACATAAGTCTACTGTACATTCAGTAGCTACTGAATCTGCTGCACAATCTAGTTCAACCACTGCATTCAAATCTGGAAAGCCTTATGGTGATAGAAAAAGCCTTGGATTTGAGACTCAACAAACTACTAAGAGTGGATCCAGTAAGGCTACTGAACCTAGTACCAGAATTGGCCCTAAGTTTGTGCCTGCACAAGATCCAACTCCCAAAAAGGTTGCTAAGGCAGTTAAGCCTACTGAGAATGCTTCAAGGAAGCAAAATCAGAAGTCCAAAAGGTCAACACTACCTAACAAAAAGGGTAAATCCAAAGGTAGGACTGGTGGACCTTCTAGACCTACTGATAGCGGACCTGCTGCAAAGTCTGCTGGACCACAAAAGGGAAAAAATCAGAAATATTCCAAAGATAAGAATCCTAAACACAAAAATGTTAATCATTCAAGGGATACTTATCTCAAGGGTAAGGGTAGATTGTTCCCTACTGATGAAGACTGGAATATTCCTACCCCTACTGCCAGAAACAACAGACATAACCATAATGCTAGGGTAAAACCTTAGCAATGGAATCAGCAGAGGACTCAGCAGAGGACTTATTTAAGACCTCAGTAGAGACCTCAATAGACCCCATATTACAGGGCTGCTACTAACAGACAACAACCTCATGGTTATGTTAGTGCTTCTAACAATAGAAATCACTTCAAACAGCTCTTTGTACCAAAAGGCCAGAAACCATATGTGAATCCTACACAACCAAATGTTAGATTTTATGGAAATGTGGATACATATATGAACGAAAGTGCAATGCTTTTCAAATAAGACCTTATGGAAATTTGCCAAGGGTCATGCTTACCGCTAACCACTATGGACCCAAACAGTTTTGGGTACCTAAAACACATTAAATTTGTTTTGTAGGGTGCCTGGTACTTTGACAGTGGATGTTCCACACATATGATAAAGAATAAACACTGTTTAACAAATTATGTGGCAAAAGATGGTCCAAGAGTCAATTTTGGCAACAAAAACACACCAGGATATACAAGAGGATATGGAACACTGGTGGGGAATGGGTTGACTATCAGAAATGTTGCATATGTGGAAGGACTGGACTACAACCTACTGAGCACTGGTCAATTCTGTGACATGGGTTACAAGGTCACTTTTGACAAAGGCTACTGTATTGTCATTAGTGAAAGAGGTGAACAGGTTGTGTTGGCTGGAAGGAGACAACAAAACATGTATGTTGTGGATTGGTCTACTGCTGCTCCAGAAACATGCTTGATAGTGCATATCAAGTCAGAACTGAATTGGTTGTGGCATAAGACGTTGAATCATCTCAATTTTGATGATATCAATCAGTTAGTGAAAAAGAAGTTGGCGATTGGTTTACCTGAGATCACATTCAAAAAGAATGGTATATGTGATGCATGTCAGCAAGGTAAACAAACAAAGTCAAGCTTCAAGTCAAAGACTAAACAATCAAAAAAAAGAGTTTTGGAGCTGATGCATATGGATCTATTTGGTCCAGTAATACCAAGAAGTGTAATAGGAAAGAAGTACACTCTGATAGTTGTGTAGATTATTCAAGATACACTTGGGAAAAATTTATGAACAAGAAAAGTGAAACACTTCAAAAGATGCCTGAACTTTTGAAGAGACTGCAAAATGAGAAAAGTTTGACAGTAGTGAAGATTAGATCAGAGAAGGGTACTGAGTTTCTTAACAAAGTCATAAGAGAATATTGTGAAAAAAATGGTGTGCTAGCAGCTGCTGTAACACCTCAACAAAATGGGGTTGCTGAAAGATGAAATATGACTTTGAAAGAAGCAGGGAGGACTATGATTTAAGAAGCATTACTCCCTAAAAGATATTGGGTTGAAGCAATCAATACAACATGCTACACACAAAATAAGTCCTCAGTAAACAAAGAGCTGCTAAAGACACCTTATGAGATATGGAATGGAAGAAAACCAAATATATCTTATTTCCATCCATTTCGAAGCAAATGCTTTATTTTGAATCATAAGGAACAACTGAAGACATTCCAACCAAAATTAGATGAAAGAATCTTTTTGGGATATTCTTGATCGAAGAAGGCATTCAGTCTTGAACAAAAGGACATTGAAGCATGAAGAATCTATACATGTTGTTTTTTATGAACCTAAGTTCACTGGAATGAAAGATGAAGTTTCAGAACCTGCTGAGAATCTCCATGTCACCGATCTAGAATATGTTGATGTTTTGAAAAAGATAAATGACTTAAAAGTTTCGACTCGCCTTTGTCAAGAACTCTGCTGTAACTCTACTGATGCAACAACACATGCAGTTCAAGGATATGCTAATCCTGAAGCAACAGCAGACCCTACTGAAGACGAGGTTCCTGTAAATCAAACAAATCAAGATTTACAATGGTTGAAGGATCACCCTGCTGGACAAGTAATTGGTGACATACAGCAAGGTGTAAGGACTAGAAGACAATTGTATGCAATGTTTACATGTTTTCTATCTCAAATGGAGCCCAAAGTTGTTGAAGAAGGAATATCTGACCTAGATTGGATAATTGCTATGTATGAAGAATTAAATGAGTTTGAAAGAAATCAAGTTTGGACACTAGTGGAGAGGCCTAGTCATGCAAATATAATTGGCACTAAATGGGTATAGAGAAACAAATTGGATGAATCTAGTACCATTGTTAGGAACAAGGCCAGACTAGTGGCAAAAGGCTATTCTCAAGCAGAAGGAATAGACTTTGATGAGACATATGCCCAGTTGCAAGATTGGAAGCTATAAGATTATTTTTGGCATATGCTGCATATAAAAACTTCAAAGTATACCAGATGGTTGTCAAAAGTGCATTCTTGAATGGCATTCTGGAAGAAGAGGTTTATGTTCAGCAACCTCATGTTTTGAAGTTAAAGATCAAGAAGATAAAGTGTACGGACTCAATAAGGCACTTTATGGTTTGAAACAAGCACCAAGAGCATGGTATGAAACCCTATCTCAATTCATGGTGAACAATGGTTTTACCAAAGGTACCATTGACAAGACTATTTTTAGAATCAATAAAGGGGACAGCACCCTGTTGGTAAGGTACCATTGACAAGACTATTTTTAGAATCAATGAAGGGGACAACACCCTGCTGGTACAGATTTATGTTGATGATATAATCTTTGGTTCTGAAAATGAATTGCTATGTGAAAAGTTTACTAATCTCATGAAAAGCAAGTTCCAAATGAGTATGATGGGAGTGATGAACTACTTCTTGGGATTACAAGTCAAACAATTGAAAGATGGAATCTTCATTCATCAAACTAAATATACCAAGGAGCTGCTAAAGAAGTTTGGTATGGAAAATAGCACTAAGGTATCTACTCCTTTGAGTACAAGCATCAGATTGGATGAAGGCAAAGAAGGCAAAGATGTTGATCAGACCTTATAGAGAAGGATGATAGGCGATCGATGTACCTCATTTGCCAAAGAGACTTGATATATCATTTGCTGTAGGTGTTTGTGCAAGAATTCATCTAAACCTAAGGAAAGCCACTTAGCTGCAGTCAAGAGGATTCTCAAGTATCTAAAGAGACTTTGGGAGTAGGGATATGGTATTCAAAAGATGGAAGCTTCAAGGTTATATCCTACTCAGATTTTGATTATACTGGATGCAAGATTGATAGAAAAAGCACCACAGAAACTTGTCAATTGATGGGAAATAAACTTGTTTCCTGGTTTAGCAAGAAACAGAATTCAATATCCACTTCCACTGCTGAAGCTGAATACATTGCTGCTGGAAGCTGCTGTGCACAAATACTATGGTTGAGACATCAATTAAGGGATTAAGGAAAAAGAAATTCCCATAATGTGTGACAACACAAGTGCAATTGCTATCACAGAAAATCTTGTTTTGCACTCTAGAACCAAACACATTGATGTGAGACATCATTTTATAAGAGATCATGTGGAAAAGAAAGATGTGGTGGTTCTTTACATCCCTACTGAAGATCAACTTGCTGACATCTTTACAAAACCATTGGATAGTGAAAGATTTGCTAATTTAAGAACTGAACTTGGTATCATAAAAGTTGACTGATATGTTGATGGTCAGCAGAGTACTGGAATTCACCAAGGGGATTAGTCTTTGCCCTGCTGGGTGCGCTCACTTTGCAGATTAGTCATTGGTATCAAAAATTCAATGTACTTAAATAGTTTGGACAATTGAGCAAATGAAGTTGCCAAAGGGATTGGTCTTTGTCCTGTTGGGTGAGCTCACTTGACAGATCAGTCATTGGTATTAAACTTCATCTTGTATTATCAGTTGGACAAAACTAGACTATTTGAAGATCAACAGAGTATTCTTGTCAGCAGGCTGCTGAGCCATGTTTGTTCAACAGAGTAAAATCGAAGTAACCCTGCTGAAGCTCAACCCTCCTGAAGACCAAGTCTGCTGATTTATACGTTATGAAGACATTCAATCTTTAATGTGGGTCAACAGTAAACGGATATTATTCTTATCCATTATAACTGCGGTTACAATATCCAACGGTTACAACTCTTAATGGGACAAGATAGTGGGACACGTGGCAACATCACATTTATTCCAACTTTAATCGTGGTTAAATGCTACAATATGTGTATAGTACTTGCCTGATAGTTATCAACCACTATCTTTCCTTATATATACAGACATACACACTGAAGATACATACAGACCTTAGATCGATTTTCTCTGAAAATATACAAGTGTGAACATAGATTTGCAAAGTTTTCTTCTTCATCCTTTTTAAATTTCTACAACGGCGGACAAAAGTGATGTTCATATCGGCACAAGCCAAAGTGTTAGAGGATTTGTTGTTGATTCTAACATGTCTGAGTTAGCCATCAACATTGGAAGAAGAATCAGAAGATGTGAAGGACTGGAAGCTGTCCTAAATCTAAGACTGGAAAGTATTTCATACACAAATGTTGTTAATTTCTGGAAGAATATAGTGATAAAAGATGATAGAGAGGCATTCACCACAACTGTTAATGCCCAGCAGATTGAAATCACATCAAATCTGCTGAGGGAAGTGTTTGAATTTGGACCAGGAAATGGAGCTCCTACAAATCCTGAGTTGATGGAGTTATCAAGACTGGAGTTTGTTGAAGTAATAAAGACAAACAAATCTGCAGCTACAACCTTCAGTATTAATGTGAAGAATATTGGCTTGGAATATAACCTGCTGAGCAAGATTATTGCCAAGAATATTCTGGGATTCAGTGGAAGTCTTGATACACTTTCAAGACCGAAGATAGACCTGCTGATAATCATTTGCAGGAGCTTGAAGTTTGATTGGGCCGGATTCTTTGTTCAGTACATGAAGAAAGTGGTGACAGAAGATAGAGATAGAACAAGGAAGTCCAAGACAAAACCTTTGGGTTTGATGATTCAGGCCCTGCTGAATCACCTACAGATTGCTGATGTTGCACCTGCCAAAATCAACAAGTCAAGATACAAACCAGAAATCAATTATCCTATTCCTGGTTTGGATGATGTGGAAGAAGATGAGGAGACTGAGAGTGATAATGGTGATAATGATAATGGTGGGCAGGAACAGAAGACCAAGGCCAAAAATGATGTCCAACCTGCTGCATCAAAGAAGCCTATACAGAAAAGAAAGGCTGTTGATACAAGAAAGATAACTGAGTTGTTAAAGCCTAAAAAGACAAGGCAGCAACTAGTAGACACTGCTGAGTCTACTGAGTGTCAAGTTGAAATTGAGGCTACTGCGCCTACTGGAGTTGCAAAGAAGACACCTGCTGAGATCTTAAAAGAACAGATGAAAGAAGATAGAAGAAAGAGGAAAGATGCTAGCAAAGAGGATCTATAAAAAGAACTTCTTGAGGAAGAACAACCTACAAAAAGAAGAAAGAAGATTGCAAAGAAGAAGGTTCATGGAAAAGGAAGGGAAATAAGGTTTCTAGAGGCCCAAAAGGAAGTAGAAGAAGGTGTTGTGGAAACAACACAGGTTGATGAGCCTACTGAGGCTGATGAGGTTGCTGTTGAGCAACAAATTGAAGAACCACAACACACTGCTGAACCTGAACTTGTTGTGGAAGTCATTGTACCTGTTCAAGACCCTGCTGTGGATGCTACAACTCAGGGGGAAGATCAAACTGTTACAAACCCTGCTGGTGAGCATATAAGCCAGGGGGAACCTAGTGTTGAACAGATGGAGATGGTAGGTACTAATTTACAACCTGAAGAACCTACTAAGTTTGTATCTGTTGAGGAAACATTAAGTTTACTTGTTGAAAAATTTGGAGGACAACAATTTGAACAACCTGTTCCCAGGAAGCCTACAATGCCCTATGAAAGGAGGGAAAAGAAATCTAAGAAAGAGAGAGTGGATCCTGATTTCAAGAGGGTCCTAAGATACTACAAATGGAAGTTTGGTTTCTACATGAGACAGAAACCAACAACAGAACCTATGACTGGTTTTGAGGAGTGGATTTTTAAAAGCCTAGAAGTGGAAACTTTACTGGGATTGATAGATACATCTGAATTAGAGGCAAGGATTATGGCATTCATTGAAGATGGCAAGTAGAAGAAGAATGATATGTTTAAAGATCCCAAATTCACACCTGATAGTGATGATTCATCTTCATCTTCATCTGATGATGATCATCATATGTTTCCAGGACATTCCAGTAGTACTGCAATGCAAAGATCTACTTAAGAAACTGGACAATGATCTACTGAGCAAGGGACATCAGATCAATCTACTGATGGTGGCAAGTCTGCTGAGGGTCGATGATCGATGATTTGGATCAGAATCGTTTGTTGTCTTTATTCTGATTTGGAAGAACAATTGACAGCATCAACACTTCTTGAAGATGCTATGTTGAAGGCCACTACTAATTCTGTGATGATTGAGCTGCATGAAATTCTATCAGAAGAATCAACTCAATATCAAGAGAGTATTGACACTGATGAAGTTTTGGCATAAGCCTCCGAGACTCTTAGAGAGATTGCAAATGTTGGAGGTGTGCTAGAGGAGAATATGGCTGTATTTTCCCAAGATACAGTTGAAGAAATAGAGGTTCAGTCTGCTGAGGGACAGACATCAACTGAACAAAGGTTGGAACAGGAGGTCCTAATCACTGAGGGTCAAACAGTGTTGGGACAAAGTTTGGAACTTTTGATGGGATTAGAGGAATCCCCTATGCATTATGTGGAGATCAAGTTATAGAAACGGACCCACATGCAACAATCTGCAAAGAGGATCTTGTGGATCGACAAAGAAAGACAAAGAACTTGTTTGAAGAAACAACTACTGAAGAAAAGGCTACTGAAGAAAGGGCTGTGATGACGGTCGATTTGACCCATTATTCGCAATCTTTACCCTTGATTTTGATGTGAAATAACCTTAAGAGAGTGATAATAAGTCATTAAGTGCCTAATTTAGATATACCCCGTGTGTTACGATTTATTATTATGCATTTGGTAATTTATCAAGTATTTGGTATTACAAACTATGTTTTTGTATGATAAATACAATGAGCATTATGGACGGACTACGGAGAAGGAATTAAAGATCCAGGACAATGCAGAGCCCAGTAGAAGATAGAAGACGGAGCCCAGAAGCAATGAAGGCTCGGTCGACCGAGCCCAAACTATTCGGTCGACCGAGTGGACTTAAAGCCCAAAGCAGAGTCCAAAGATATTACTTAAGTCGGTTAGGGTTTTGGGAATCCGATCCTTAGTTGGTTTCTAAGTCGGTTTTGAGCTCTATATAAACACATTGTCATTAGTATTATGTATTCATTCATACATTGATTCAATCATTCATAAAAGAGCACAACAAATTGAGAGTTTTTCAACAAGTTAGAAATTTGCAACAATGTAAGCCCTTAATCTTCATGTTTTATTTTCAAGTAATTAATTCTTCCAATTACGTTCTTATCGTTTGAATTAATTAAACATAGCTAGATGATGTGATTCTTGGCTATGACGTTAGGTGGTGGTGACACCTTGTCAATGAGGATCCCATGACCTACGTCATAATCTAGATTTATTCATGACTCTACCTGATTTAATTAATGTGTATCTATGATAGTTTATATAAGTGATGTATGAATTGCTGTTTAATATGTTCTGTATAAGGAAACGCTGAGAGGTTATTTCTAGGATGTAATTAGGGTTGAATTCGTCCGGGTGACCGAGCAAAGTCGTTCGATCGACCGAGCCCTTTTACTCGGTCGACCGAGCCTAATTTTGTCGATTAAGTCTCGCCACGTCTTTATGGTGGGTTTAACCTAGTTGAATTTACTTTCTCATTAGGTATGGCTACGGCTCGTCGCTCGTCGATTTTTCATTAGCGTATTATTAGGAAATACCAATATAAGGCGTCTAGTTCGGCTCATGAACGATCTTTCGGGACTTTCAAAGAAGATCTAGATTAGTTTTGTATTAGGGAATTGTCGACACCTAGTCATACATAAATCGTAGATTAACAAGAGACTATACCAAGTAATTGTTAATAGGCCGAGGGCTTGAGCGATCGTTTAGGAAGTACGCCTAACCATAGGAATGTTGCCTAAACGAGGTGTACGGTTAATATCGGCATCCTTAGAGGAATGAGCGTGTGAGTTATATGAGATGGAAACCCAAAAGGTGAAGTCACGTAACAATACCACAGTGATCTAGTAATCTAACCGGTGCTAAGTCAAGTTAAGGGGATGACTCCCGTAGCCAATTAAGTATGAATACAGCCAGATTGACAGTTAATGAGTTAAGTTATTTTATATAAGTTGTCTTGGTCCGATCGATAACGTTGGTAATTGGAAGGTTAATTACGTTTGTTTTTTTAGTTTGAGTTTGTTTATCTTATTTTGTCTTTTATGTTGGTCTTAGACTGTTGTCCAATAACGAATTAGGTGAGTTAATTATTTAAACCTAGGGTCCACATTTTGATTCCCTGAGGGACCGACCTTGATTCACCATCGCTATGCTATGATGTACCTAGTGCTATTGCTAGTATTTGGTGGTCAAGTAAAATAAATTTATAACCTGATCAGACCGCAATCAAGTTTTTGGCGCCGTTGCCGGGAATCAATGGCCCAATGATTGTTTAAATAATTATTTTTATCTACTTCGTTCTTTCTTTATTGTTTTTAGTTGAATTATTTATTTTTCTTTTGACGAATTATCTGTACTTGTATGCTGTTAAAGGATTAAAGCAGGAATGGGGAAGATATTCGTTCGGTCGACCGAACGTATTCACTCGGTCGACCGAGCCTTTCCACTTTAATTTTATATACGATTATCGTTTCCTCGATGTTCTGTTTCCCTGTTTGTAGGTTGTAAGTTTGACAACGATATGAGCAATCATCTTGTTTGTCAATTACTAATTGTTTATTGTTTTTCAAATATTGCGAGATAATTCGGCGTAAATCACTCACATAACTGCTCTTCAAGATCAACAAAATGTCATCAAATGATTTTATCAAAGGCCAAGAAGAAGTCAAGGTTTCTGAACCAAAACTACACCAAAAAGCCGTTAACACCGAAGCTCATGGAAAGGATAGAAAAGATGAAAGCGAAAATCCGAGAGGCAAGGAAATCGAGGAGGCTAAAGAAGCCTATTGGCAAAGAGGTATGTCTATTTCGAATCGGAGAGAAATTTCTTGGATTCCGATTCAGCTTTAGATTATGATGATTACATGTCCGAGATAGAATCTGAGTCTGAGGGTAGCGCAGCTAAGGAGAGCCCTGTTGTCATCTGTTCTAGAGATGAAATATTGGTTAAAGACGAGTCTCGACTGATGCAAAAGTTAGCAGACCCAGGAGCTTTTATGGTTGGAGTAACCCTAGAACAAACCCACTTAGGTTTAGCCTTGATTGATTCGGTTCGAGCCTTAATATCTTTCTAAAAAGCCTTTGTGAAAGAATTCCATTTTAACACCCACTAACACCCCGCTCCAAGTTAGATTGGCGGATGGAACTAGGACAATCATGGTGGAGAGTGAACAACATGATTATTGGTATGGGGCAATTACGGTTTAAGATAGACATAGTGGTAATGGAAATCGAGGAACATCCTGAATGCCCAATCATTTTGGGTAGATCGTTTATCAACACCGCTAGAACCTTCATCACGGATGACCGGACATGAGATAGTATTGTTTGGCGCCGAGGGTTACGAGTGTTATGGGATAACAAATCCGAATTTCCACTGCACCGGCAAGTGTGAATGTGTTAAAGTAGTTGGTTCGGAGAAGCTTGATGCCACTCAAGGTCTAGGAAAGGATGCTGATGATAATGTCGATGATAAAGATGAGAGGGAAGTCCTTACTATTCTAAGTCGGAATAGGTCAGTTCAGCCTGCACCAGCCCTGACCAATATTGAAGCTGTAGACCTACCTAAGGATAGGAGGACCAGAGCGAAGAAACGAACTAGGAGAGTTCGTAACAAAAGCTCATCAAAATCAGAGATGAATCCAAAAGTCGGCGCTTGTGCGGATGGTCAATTCGGTCACATCTTTTCATTGGACTAAAATCCAAAGGAAGGGCACTCGTAGAAAAGGACGGTAAAACTTTTTCGGTGAAAGTCGGCGGGTGAAAACTGGCAAGTCAAGGCGATGTTTAGGAGTGATGATTTTGGAAGTCGAGCTATAGACTCAAAAACTTAGAATTCTTTCGTTTCATTTATTTTATTTTATTTCATCTTTATTTTTAGTATGAATAAAAGTAACGTAGAATGACGAGAGCCTTTTTATTTTTCCGTGTTCCAATGACCATTAGAGTTACGGATGTGCAAAAGTTTTTTTACTCGAATCATTTTAACGTGAAGTAGAGTAGGAAGAGAAATCATTATAAAATGTATTGATGATGAGAATTTGGTGAAAAGATGCTTAGTTTCAAATGTGTAAAAAGTGAAGATTTATATGTTAATGGATTGTGGCTGGATTATTCGATTTTTGAGGTGAGGATTTTTCAAATTGTGACATGATAATTTTGATAGACTTATGTGTTCTAGCTTGAAAATTTCGTGTGTATCAAATTGAGGAGGTCAACTATCATTTATTTTTACACATCCCCATTTTTCATTTCCCAATCCACCTTTTCATTTCCCCCATTAATTTATTCCTCCAACAAAACCATTCCACTCCTCAATCCTTACCTTCCTATCTCCACCAATCACCTTCCACCATTTCAATCCTTTCACTTTCCACATCTTTCTATTTAAAACTCCTTTTTCTATTCATCATTTCCACACCACAAAATCTTCATCTTCTCCAAATCCCCAATTTTCTTCTTCTTCTTCTCTCCATTAATTCCCATTTCCAATCTTTCTCATAACTTCCATCCACCCAAGATTGGGGATAGTAATCTAAATGATCCCCCAATATCACAAGTTGTGATTGTTCATATCTCTCGATCTACGAAGGATTATCCGATCCACCATCATCACGAGGAAGACTGAACCTCGGCGTGAGCTTCCATCGATTCGGTCGACCGAACCTTTACCTTTCGGTCAACCGAGGCCATTCTCTCGGTCGACGAGAGCTTCATCTTCTTTGCATCTATCTCATCGGCGTTGCTCTATTCGATTACGCAATTATGCCACCAAGACGACGATCCTCCGCACGCTTTGTAGCGATCCAACGATGCCATACCCTTGATCGGCGAGGTACCGCAATTCGCTAGCCAAGAGGTATTTTCGGTTTATCGGGATTTCTTCAACAATTCGCGGTACACGGGCTCGGGATTAGATTTGACCAAGCGTGGTCAAGAGTCGTTCGATCTAGTGGAGTATTATCTGTGGCAAGAGGTTGTTGCGCCACCTGGCCAAGTTAATGTCGACTGGGTAAGAGAGTTTTATTCTTATTTACGCGTGCACCCACACACGAATTTAGTCCAGGTTCGTGGCAAATCCATTGTAATTACTCCGGGGACTCTTAATAATTATTATGGTCTCGATACCCCGGAGGAGGAGCCGAGTACAGTGGCGTTTGATGAGTCGATGCATGGTTGGAGGAGGTTGGTGCCCATCTCGGGATAGCATGGACAATAGGGAAGTTGCTCGCACTTTTGAGAGCCATACTTTAGGCGGTGGGAAGATAAGTGCTTACATAGGCTTATCCGTTCTAACATTATTCGGCCAAGCATGTGTCTACAGATTTATTATGCACATGCTACTGCCGATGTATTGGTTGAGCGAGAGGATGGCCTGTTAATATTGGGGCACTTGATGCGTTACGAGATGATCGCCGATGCCCGCAAGCCTGCAGACACATCTTTGCCTTATGGTTCATTGATCACTTCATTATGTGAGGCGGTGAGTGCCCAGTGCTAGGCGGTGACTCTATGTCGAGCCCATGCCTATCCTATCTTTGGATTACATTGCACCACCTCTTGTGCAAACCGATGATCACGGTCCAGGTGATGACGATCGTAATTCCAAGATTTTCCTGAGCGGATCCCAATGTTCTTCCATTAGCTTTCGTTGATCCGAGCGATATACCTTCGGACTAAGCATACGTGTTAATCTATTAATTTTCTCTTTCTCAATGTGTTTTTATTTTTGATTTCGTGTACCAATAAGTTAAGTCGTGTTGTATGGAGTTCGTTTTGAATTTCCCTAATGAATAAAATTTGTCTTATTTAATGTGTTGGATATTTGTGCATTATTTTCACTATAATTATTAAGTATGGGCTTAAATATGTTTAAGGCAATTATTATACCTTTTACAGTCCATTTGATATGATTATATTTTTCTGGACTAACCCTGTAGCGAGTTCCAAGTTTTTGTTAAAGATGTATGTTGCAGAGGTTGCATTTTATTGTAGTTGGTAACTGTATTTGTCTGTTAAAATTCTCCGGAGTTCATCAAGACTTGTTCAACTCCCGCACTTATTCCAGAGCTAAGTTCCTTGTTCTTATTTTTATACCTTGAGGACAATGCATAGTTTAAGTGGGGGGTATGAGTCACTTAGCTCATTTAGCATACTTGAATAAGTTTGTATATCAAATAATGAGTAAATTTAAAACTTTTACACTTACAATCACACTTCACACTTATCTTTTGTGAATTCCCGAATTTTGTATTTAATAAGGTAGGAACCATATTTCGTTAGTACGTGGTCATGTTATACTCTTGCGATATAATTTGATGAAGCTTAAAGATATTCATATTATAAGTTGCAAGTAGTTATTTATTATTCGATTACTCAAAATATGAATCAACGTTTACCACGCTTATCAAAAAATGGAAATATATGTGTACATTGCATAGATAATGGGTTGTGCCTGCCTAGTAATCAATACTTATCGTCTGATGTATTCTTAATCTTCTAGCTACAAAAGCGGAATAATAAGCTTGAGATATATCTGTGTTTTACCAATGAGCTAAACACTGGGCTTGTAGTCAATAACCAAAGTAGCCTTGCGCTTGTGGTAATATTCATTGCTATATTTGATCTAAGATAGGGGGATACTTTAAATGGTTTTCTTCCTTGAGATTTGTAGTATTTGAAAAATGTGAAGAATTGAAAAATTCAACTCTTAAGAGGCTTTGAGTAGTACTCGGTCTCCAAGTCCAAAACCGTATAGATATATTCTTGCTTATTGTTCTAGTGCTTTACCCATTCACGAGGCTTAAGAAGAGGAATCTTGATGATGGTGGGACTTGAGAATTCAAAGTTGGCATAACCATTAATCATGCCACATTTATAAAACCAATGCATGTGCACACATCACTTCGATTCATACCGAGTAGTGAATAATGGATATCTTATTAGCATATATAGTATGAGTTGATTCGGGTTTCTTGTGTGAGTATGGTGTGACCACCGGGAAAATGATCATATGGGGAATAACTTGTTAATACTTTGATCGGGACGATCAAAGGCTAAGTGAAGCGATTGATGACGGTCGATTTGTACCCATTATTACGCAATCTTTACCCTTGATTTTGATGTGAAATAACCTTAAGAGAGTGATAATAAGTCATTAAGTGCCTAATTTAGATATACCCGTGTTACGATTTATTATTATGCATTTGGTAATTTATCAAGTATTTGGTATTACAAACTATGTTTTTGTATGATAAATACAATGAGCATTATGGACGGACTACGGAGAAGGAATTAAAGATCCAGACAATGCAGAGCCCAAAAGATAGATAGAAGACGGAGCCCGAAAGCAATGAAGGCTCGGTCGACCGAGCCAAACTATTCGGTCGACCGAGTGGACTTAAAGCCCAGAGAGTCCAAAGATATTACTTAAGTCGGTTAGGGTTTTGGGAATCCGATCCTTAGTCGGTTTCTAAGTCGGTTTTGAGCTCTATATAAACACATTGTCATTAGTATTATGTATTCATTCATACATTGATTCAATCATTCATAAAAGAGCACAACAAATTGAGAGTTTTTCAAAGAAGTTAGAAATTTGCAACAATGTAAGCCCTTAATCTTCATGTTTTATTTTCAAGTAATTAATTCTTCCAATTACGTTCTTATCGTTTGAATTAATTAAACATAGCTAGATGATGTGATTCTCGGCTATGACGTTAGGTGGTGGTGGCACCTTGTCAATGAGAATCCCATGACCTACGTCATAATCTAGATTTATTCATGACTCTACCTGATTTAATTAATGTGTATCTATGATAGTTTATATAAGTGATGTATGAATTGTTTGTTTAACTGCTTACGTATAAGGAAACGCCGAGAGGTTATTTCTAGGATGTAATTAGGGTTGAATTCGTCCGGGTGACCGAGCAAAGTCGTTCGGTCGACCGAGCCCCTTTACTCGGTCGACCGAGCCCTAATTTTGTCGATTAAGTGCCGCCACGTCTTTATGGTGGGTCTAACCTAGTTGAATTTACTTTCTCAATTAGGTATTGCTACGGCTACGCCGCTCGTCGATTTTTCATTAGCGTATTATTAGGAAATACCAATATAAGGCGTCTAGTTCGGCTCATGAACGATCTTTCGGGACTTTCGGCAAGATCTAGATTAGTTTTGTATTAGGGGAATTGTCGACACCTAGTCATACGTAAATCGTAGATTAACAAGAGACTATACCAAGTAATTGTTAATAGGGCGAGGCTTGAGCGATCGTTTAGGAAATGCGCTAACCATAGGAATGTTGCCTAAACGAGGTGTACGGTTAATATCGGCATCCTTAGAGGAATGAGCGTGTGAGTTATATGAGATGGAAACCCAAAAGGTGAAGTCACGTAACAATACCACGTTGATCTAGTAATCTAACCGGTGCTAAGTCAAGTTAAGGGGATGACTCCGTAGCCAATTAAGTATGAATACAACCCAGATTGACGATTAATGAGTTAAGTTATTTTATATAAGTTGTCTTGGTCCGATCGATAACGTTGGTAATTGGAAGGTTAATTACGTTTGTTTTTTAGTTTGAGTTTGTTTATCTTATTTTGTCTTTTATGTTGGTCTTAGATCGTTGTCCAATAACGAATTAGGTGAGTTAATTATTTAAACCTAGGGTCCACATTTGATTCCCTGAGGACCGACCTTGATTCACCATCGCTATGCTATGATGTACCTAGTGCTATTGCTAGTATTTGGTGGTCAAGTAAAATAAATTTATAACTTTGATCGGACCATGATCAGTTTGCTTGAAGAAAAGGTTCTTGATGCTAAAGATAGACGAAGAAGTCAAAGATGTTGTTGAAGAACGACTTGTTGACTATGACTTGATGATGAGGAGTTCCAAATGCACGAAGAAGAAGTCTGAAGTAGAGCCCCAACAACCAAATGTACCTATATTTGAAGAAGTACTGCTTTTGGTAGTGCACACAGAGGAACAACTGAGCGAACACATGCTTGAACAAATTTTTGGAAATATGATTGAGGAGGGTCATGAATCTACTGAATGGGACATGACAAGAGCCATAGTTGTCAGGAGACCAAGGGCAAATTATCATGTTGAAGAGCCTGCTGATGATTTTATTGGACAAATGGTTGGAGGTGTGGCTGGTGTTGTACCAGCACATATTTTGGATGAGTGTTGAGATCTGTAAGAACTGATATTACACAAGTAAGGACTCAACTCACAAGAAGTGAACAGAGGTTTGAAGACCTGGTGAATCTGGTGGAAAATAGAGGAAGGACCACTGAAACAGTTGCTTCCAACATTACCTCTGCTCAATTTGCTATCAATGATCTAATCAAGGATGTGAGAGGTATAAAGCAAGGCACTGCACTAAGAGATAAAAATTTGCATGAGCAGATTGCCTCATTGCACAAAAAGATTGACAAGATTGCTGAGGCACCTCAACCTATTGTACCAGATCCTAAGGTTACTGAAAGGATTAATCTGCTGGAACAGACTATTGAAGGTAGGATCGTTGCAGTTGACACAAGGACTGAAATTATGGAAGGTCAACTTGCAAATTTGGTGATCACACAGGAGAGTGTTCATGGCTTGTTGAGCCGTTTTATTGATGATTTCAATAAGGGGGAAGAAGGCCTTACAACAGAAGCAAAGGAGGTTGCAAGGATTTTTGCCAAAAAGAAAAGGGAGGCTGATATAAATGAGGTTAGAAAGCCAGCACATGGTAGGATTCAGATGACTGATGACCTTCTAAAAGAGTACAAGAAGTTGTATTATGGAAAGAAGAGACCCTATCATGACATGGGATTTCAGGAAGGACTGAGTTCCTTTCTGGGGCTTAAATTTTGGAAAGTAAGGGTCAAATCATTAAGAGCTTCTATTAGAGGTGGCAGAGGTGGAAGAGGTCAAAGAATGGGAAGTCAAACAGCAAGAGATTCACTGGAAGAATTCAAACATTTCTACATGGGACAAGGATTCAATGTTCATACTATAAGGTTGACGTTACCAGAAGCCTGGAAATGGTGGAAACAGTTACATACCTGGGTTGATTTTTCCACTTTGGAAAACCAATGGATGCTAGATATTATCAAAGAATTCAGGGAGTTGCAAGAGAAGCAAGAGCAAGACAGAAACATAAACTAGATCAGCACACTTACTTAAGCCTTTATCTTTTGCTGATACTAGTTCGTAATTTTGAACAAATGTGATTTTAATGGAGTATGACTGAATTTGTTCTGTTTTTGTTTTTATCTTTTTGCTTTGCTGTAAGGAGGGTATTGGCATCATCACTAAAAATGGGGAATTTGTTGGACTTATTTTAAGTTTTAATGATGTGTGCCAGACTAGGTGCTATAGAGCAAAGGCAAAAAGAAGTCTAGATCAATTGTATAGGTTTATTAGAGTTTGATCTTTGCATAGGTTTGATCAAACAAGCACTGTAATTAGGTCGGCTGACTTTATCAGCAGACCTGTCTAGGTCAGTAGAGTGTCTAGGTTAGTAGACTATCTAGGAACCTGCTGAAGACTGAAGGCTGAGGGTTCAAACTCAGTTATTGAAGGCTAAGGGATCAAACTTATTAGTATTTAAAGTCAAGGATATGGAATCAGAATTTAGGGAAGTCTGTGATGACCTAAACTGATTACATATACCTTGTGTACAAGATCTAAGTTCCGTATGTTTAAGTTGTGATTGGAACTTAGTTATGATCAAAGTGGTGTACTCTAACTTCACAATGAAAAGTTAGATGAGAAGCAGTTGGCTGAAGTGTTATTAGAACATAGTAGACTCAAGCCAGCTGACAAATATGTACATCAACAGACTGATATACTTCTTATATTTGTTGAATGTAAATCTCGATTTAATCAAAATTACATTGGAAGATTAAATGGATAATGATGGATTACAAGCCTTGATTTTATCAACAAATCAATGGTTATGTTAAAAGGAACTTTGGAAAGATTCAGATGATTATCCAATGGATATAAGTCAAAGGGTGGATAGTCCGGAAACTGACAAAAAGCTAACTGACATGTCAATACTATGAACAAAGACAAAAAGCAAGTCAAGATGGAGACAAGTCTGAAACGGCTATGTTTGAAATTCAAACATAAGTCACAGGATTCACACTTATAAATAGGAGACTCCTGACTCAGAATCAAGATGATGAAAAATAGATGAACAACATATAATCCATACGAAGCTATCAAGTTATAATCAAGAAAAACACCCTGCTGACAAACACTGAGCTTAAATTTACTGATCAAGAAATTTCTTCAAGTGTAACCTGCTATCAAGTTACATCAAGTATACACACTTGAAGACCTCAATCTGCTGATCATTTCATCCTGATCAAGCTGCTGAAAGCTGAATCACTTACTTGATTCAACTATTCTTTTACCAGAAGTTTACTGAAGACAGAGAAGCATCTTTTGGGTGTCAAGAACTGTTGTTTGTGGTGGAGCTGGTGAAGAGGAAATCCTACCCTTCAAGGACCAGTGGAATAATTTGGAGCAGCAATCCTACCTGTTTCAAGTGTTCAGTTTGTGAAGCCATAGTCATTTGTGAAGGACAAGCAGCTTAGGGATTTTTGTAACTGCAATTAACCTCAAGGATCTCTAGTGAATTTCCTCCAACATCACAAGAGAAGAGTGGACTGACGGGATTACACCACCTGTAACCACTATAAATCTTGCCTACTTTACTTTCTGCATTTACTTTCTACAATTAGCATACTGATCACATCAACCTACTGAAACTAGCAACTGAATCACACACTTACACTACTGAGTATCCAATACTTAGTATCATCCTTTCAACAACAAGTAATAAGACTTAATTTAAATATATTCCGCTACAACAAATTCAGTAACCTTGATAGTCAGCAGACTACCGAGTGGTCAGCAGACTACTGACCTTGCTGAGTTTGTCAACTCCAAAAAGTTTTAAGTGTTAAGTTTATTCACCCCCTCTAAACTTAACCAAAGCCTTTTCAATGGACCAACAGTTTCTATTCTTGGTTGTTTGAAAAAAATACCCGAGTCTTTTGCTTCCGTTTTGCTTAACTCGATACGACGTAGTAGAGGCTTACATGTAATATGAAATTTATTTTATATTATACGTGCCGAACGTTTTTTTCCGGAAAGAACTCGTTGTCCGGAAACGGGGTGTTACATATAGTTTTAGGTTCCGGTGACACCACATGAACAAATTCCTGGATCCGCCTCCTACTTTTACGTGTGGGTCCAAATGAGTATTTCTTTTTAAAGGAAATATGTGTTTTTATTTAGAAAGAGTAACACATTTATTTTATATCATACGTGCTGAACGTTTATTTTCCGGATAAGAACTCATTATCCGAAAAAGGGGCGTTACATATAGTTTTAGGTTTCGGTGACACCACAAGAACAAATTTCTGAATCCGTCCCTACTTTTACGTGTGGGTCCAAATGAGTATTTCTTTTTAAAGTGTGTTTATTTAGAAAGAGTAACACTGTTATAAAGATGGAGTAATACAAATGTTCTCAGTACTCTGCACTAAATTTATAACTTCATATTGATTTTAAGGTGCATTTTGAAATATAATGCATGATTTAGTGTTAATTTATCTATGCATGAGTTAATTCATTTTGGTGATGAGGGTAGAAAATGACATAAAAAAAAAATAGGGACGATTCAGTAAATATGACAAACAAAGCCAAACATTGTCTTTCTAGAAGAAAGCAACTTCGCCTGATTACACTTATTGCGAAAAAATTACATGAACGATGGGCACAATGGATGATGTCACCCACACGGTTTCATACACAAGGATGACGTCTGGTTGATGGTTTATGTGTATAATTTTATCCCAAAATGTAACTCAATTTAGTTTTTTTATTTTTTATTTTTCAAAATATAAATCTATTTAGAAAACCAATAAAATATTTATTAAATTTATTTCGTTTTCCCTCATTTTTTATATACTAAACAACTTTTCATTACTTTGCATTAATACCAATGAAATGTCATTTTAGTTTTTTCAATCAAAATTAATAACATATAACAAATTTAAACAACTTTCTTAATAAGTGTAAAAAAAAGTCTAAACGGACATATATTTTGGTACGGAGGTAATATGTTGTATAAATTTTTTCTGCAAAATTAAAAAAAAATATTTGCGAAAAAAAAAAATTGACTCAATTATATTTGAAGTGTTAAAACTATAATCTTGTCCGGGTAATTCTGCTTTACAGGCTTTCTATTTAAACCGATTGTCGGATTATTGCCAAGTGTTCAAGAAAAAAACTGTTTTGTCTTCTTGTACATGCACGTGACAATTATTCCACAGTCAATTTTATTTGCGAGTCTGTAAATCAGAATTTTTCATCTTGTCCGTTGTATCGTCAGTATTTAATCGGTTTAGTGATAATTTCGTCACAAAAACCGACGAAATATGTTTTTTACATTAATTGATTCAATTTAAATCCAGTTCAGTGGACTAAAGGGGGGAATAAAATATATTTTTAGAACTTGTGCAGATAAAGACCGGTTGGGAAATGAAATTGTAATAAAATATTATAATGATGGTAAATAAGTATGACTAAAGTGATATTAATTAGATGAATTATTATTATTTTATTTGTAGAATAAGAAATGATTGACGAATTTTTTTTTTTGTAAAAAAGTATTAAAGTTAATAAATAATAGATAAAAAATAGTGTGAATAAAGTAGTATGTGAAAACATTTATATTAATGTCCAGGGACACCCATAGTTTTGCAAGTTCAGGAAAAAGAAGGATGGTATCAAAAGTAAAAATAAAAAAAGGAAAAAGAAGGGAAAAGATTTCAAAATATTGTATGCAAGGGTGAAGAATGAAGATACATCCACTACCATATAACTTCATGTACATCCACACTTGAGAATTGAGATGTATGAAAATTTTATCCAGTTTTATCTCATCTATTATTGCTAATTAAAGGGCCTTTTTTTCCCTTCTTTTTACCATAATTCATATTTTTTCGTCATCTTTATTCCAATGCAGAGACATCGTGAAGTAAAGACACCGCGATGCAGAGACACCGCGATGAAGTGACACCGCGATACAGTGACCACCACGATGCTCTAACAACCGCGATGCATTGACCATGGCGATGCACCCTGATGCACTGACCACCCCGATGCATTGACCACCCTGATGCAGTGACCACCTCGATGCATTGACCACCGTGATGTATTGAACACCGCGATGCATTGATCACCGTGATACACTGACCACTCCAATGCATTAACCACCGCGATGCAGTGATCACCCCGATGCAGTGACCATCAAGATGCATTGACCACTGCGATGCATTGACCACCCTGATGCAATGACAACCCCTGATGCACTGATCACCGTGATGCAGTGACCATCACGATCATCACCACCCTGATGTAGTGACAAACCACGATGCACTGACCACCGCGATGCAATGACAACCACAATGCATTGACCACGCGCGATCACGATGACCATCCCGATCGCAGATGACCATCGCGATCACGGTGATCACCCCGATCACGATGACCATCGGGATGGAGTGACCATCGCAATGCATTGACCATCGGGATGAAGTGACCACCGCGATGTAGTGTCATTTGTTGATGTGACACAGAGATAAAGCGACACCGCGATGACATTTGATATTTTTCTGACTTAATTTCAGAAAATCGATTTTTTCTTTATAAATTGGACTTCAAACAACTATATTTTTTGATATAAAACTCCGATCAATCTAATTTTTTTTGAGGAACTGATCAATATAATTAAATCACCCTAATTCATATTTTTTTTGTCCTCTTTATTCTGATATCTCATTTGATATTTCCGACTTAATTTCAGAAAATCGATTTTTTTTTCTTTTTAAATTCGACTTCAAACGGCTATATCTTTTGATATAAAGCTCCGCTCAACATAATTCTTTCACTATAATTCATATTTTTTCATCTTTTTTATTCTGATATCTCATTTTATGAAGTGAAACCTTATGCAGTGGCACCCAATGACATCAACATTTTATGAAGTGACATCCAATGACATAAACATTTTATAAGTGACACCCTATGTAGTGACACCAATAACACCAATATTTTGTGAAGTGACATCTTATTCTCTCTGACACTTTATGAATGACACATTAGTTGTTAAAACACATATAGAGTCAATTGAAGTTACAATGACAAATGTCTTTTTTTTTCAACCACCACATATTACCATAATTCAAACATTTTGATTGCGCATCAAATTATTTTTCACTACTGCCATTAAATCAAACTTATGAAAAAACAAGAGTTGAGAGAAAGTCATCAAGCATTTAAACAAAAAAACATACAGTAAAGGATAATATTACAATGATATAAGTATCATTAGCTGATAGAATGAGGAAATAAGTCTTGGATGGTCTCATATAGAGACCAATGGCACTTCCGATTATGCAGACACAAAGAATCCTTGAGGACCATTTCTCAGGAATAACTCTATAACCAAATCCCATCTTTTACCTTGTCAAAATCTATCCACCGATCAGCACTCTGTGTCATTCTGCCATGAAAATAATAATAGAAATAATAGTGGTTAAAAGTGTAAGGTTGATAGAGTATACACTTGTCATAATCCTAGTCCTATATATAGATTTGTTTACCAAGTTTATACCCTTTGCTATATGTATGCACACTTGTCTGAGAACATAATCTATGAAAAAATCTATCTAGAAAATATTTCTCTACTTCACTATCTTCATCTTCTACAATGAAGATTTCTTTATGTTTCTAACTTGGTATCGGAGTAGTTAGATTGGCACTTTGAGCTCTGGGACCTCATCTCTGATCACTCCGGTGGAAGCCACAGCAAACACTGCTGCTGTGAGTTCAGTTCTTGTTTCTCCGACCGTTACAATCACCACGGTCACCGGAGCAACATCAGATGCAGCTACTCAGCTTAGACCTCCCGTCCCACAACAACTGTATCCTTGATTTCTCTTTCCTCACAAGATCTCTCAAGTGGTTTTCCGTTTAGTCATATTACAGGGTCTATGATACCACCGATGTTTACAACTTCAGCAGCTGCTTCACCGTTCAGATCTTCTTCTCTGAGTTCTCTGCTACCTGGATCTCCTTTCCATGGATACCTTAGTCAGACATGCAATGTCAAACTTACAAGAGATAACTATCTTCTTTGGAGGTACACCATTCCGCCTATTGTTCATGGTCATAAATTAGCAGGATATCTGTTTGGTACCAAGCCCATGCCACCTAATTTAGGTATGTACTCTTCCATTCCTAATCCTGCTGTAGAAGAATGGGTTGCCACTGATCAACTGTTGTCTGTTTGGCTTTTGAGTTCTATCACTGAACAAGTGTTGATAGAAATCATGGGTTGTTAAACCTCACATGAAATTTGGTCCATACTTGAGGTTTTGTTCAACAACCTGTCCGAGGCTACGATGTTAGAGTACAAGAATGCTCTAACTAGATCTGACAAGGGTCAAAGAGCATGAGTGATTACCTTGCTCAAATGAAGTCTTACAGTGATGGATTGGCAGCAGCAGGGTATCCCATATCTAAATCGGAATTGATTTTGGCAGCTTTAGGGGGCCTAGACAAAGACTATGAAGCAGTGACTGTGAATATCACATCTAGGATTGGCTTACTTACCTGGCCTGAAGTTCAGTCTCAAATATTGACTCATGAAAGGTTGTTGGCTAGATTCAATCCTACTATATCTATTAAAACAAAACACAAAGCAGAGTCAAGCTTTGCACATCTGGCCTCATATTCATAAGGCTCTTAGTCTAGTTACAGAAATCATGGCAGGTCAAGTACTCCTCAAAACAGTAACAGAGGAAGAGGAGGAGGATCAAGAGGTGGAAGAGGTAGAGGTGGCAAAAATTAGTGGTGGAAGGAGTGGCATGACATGCCAATTGTGTGGTAAGAATGGACACACTACCCTAGAGTGCTGGCATAGATTTGAACAAGATTTCCAAGGTCTTGTGGCTAACCACAACAATGGAGGTCCAAAACAAATTTCTACTTATGTTGCAACCCCTAGAACAGTGAATGATAACTTATGGTATTTGAATACTGAAGCCACAAAACATGTGACTGATGATCTGGGAATCATGAACATCAACGCCAACTATAATGGTAATGATACTTTGGTTGTAGGAAATGGTGAAAAACTGGTAATAGCACATATTGGCAGCACCAGTTTAAACACACACTCACACTCAAAATGTTTGCTTCTAAATCATGTTCTTCATGTCCCTCAAATCACAAAAAAATTGATCAGTGTGTCAAAATAAATTTCTGATAACCCTATTATCATTGAATTTGATGGTTTGGTTTGTGATGTCAAGGACAAACACACAGGGACAATGCTTCTCAGAGGACAGCTTCAAGATGGGCTCTATCATATCAATCTGCCTCATAATACCAACAACCTGACCTCCATTCACTCCAAATCTAGCTCTTCCTGTTGTCTTGTGTCTAATAGACAAGTTGGATGTAATAATTTAGATGTTGATCCTGATGTATGGCATAGAAGACTAGGCCATCCATCTAGACAAGTTCTGAGTACTATTTTGAATCTTCGTAATGTCAAACTAAATAGCACTTTGTCTTTTTGTGAATCCTGCCAATTTGGCCAAGCTCATAATTTATGTCATCATGTTTCTGATTCTCATGCTAAGTGTTTGTTTGATCTAGTACACAATGATTTGTGGGGTCCAGCCCCTATGTAATCTATTGAAGGTTACAGTTATTATGTTCATTTTATTGATGATCACACTAGGCACACTTGGATATAGCCCCTCAAAACTAAATCTAAAACTCTATCTGTGTTCTTTCAGTTTAAGGCCCTAGTTGAAACTCAATTTGCCAAAAAGATTAAATGCCTGCAATCTGATTGAGGAGGGGAGTACAGACCCTTACAATAGTTACTAAGTAAAGAAGTTATATTGTTTAGGCTAGGGATGTACACGGTTCGGTTCAGACCAACCAGTTAATGGGCGTAACCGAAACCGAACCGAAATTTTCGGTTAATAGAAAATCTGAACCGAAACCGAAGCGTTTGTAAAAGAAAACCGAACCGAACCGAACCGAAATAACCGGTTCGGTTCGGTTAACCGAAAAACCGAAAAAAAATTCAAAAGTAAATAATTAGTGTAACCGAACCGAAATAACCAGTTGATTAACCGAAAAACCAAACCGAAAAAACCAAATTTCTTCTAAATTATACAATTACAACAGTTTGATTCACTATATGGTTATAAACGGTTTTATTTTTATATTTGGTTTCGGTTCGGTTCGGTTCGGATATAAACGGTTTGGTTTTCGGTTTGGATTCGGTTCGGTTTCAGTTCGGTTTTCAGTTCGGTTCGGTTTTCGGTTCGGTTCGGATAATTTACAGCACTAATCGTAACCGAACCGAAAATTCCGGTTTTTCCATTTTGAAAACCGAAAACCGAACCGTAGGTCTTATTAACCGAACTGAACCCAACCCAACCGAATTACCCTGGTTCGGTTCGGTTTTCGGATTATCCGTATCCGTGTACACCCCTAGTTTAGGCACCCTTGCCCTCATGATCATGCCCAAAATAGAAGGGCAGAAAGAAAACATAGACATATAGTTGAAATAGGGTTAACCCTTATAGCAGAAGCCTTCATGACATTAAGGTATTGGTGGCATGGTTTCCAAGCTGCCGTGTCTTTGATCAATTGCCTTCCTACTCCGGTTTTGCATAACACGTCTCCTGTTGAATCTTTATTGCACAAAAGACCCAACTACAAACTTTTTAAAAACCTTTGGTTGTGCTGTCTACCCTAATCTCAAACCCTATCAAACTCATAAATTTCAGTTTCACACCAAAAGATGTGTTAACCTTGGTCATAGTGCATGTCACTAGGGTTTTAAGTGCCTGGATGAAAGTGGCAGAATCTATATATCTGCTAATGTTGTTTTTGATGAAAAATTATTTCCCTTTTCTCATGGATTCTCACAGGGCCCTTCTAGGGAAATTGTTACGGATTCCTTAGCTACCTTACCCCTTTTAACCCTTTTATCCACTCAGGAAGAGGGGCAGACTGGTATCCTGAGGGATGCACCTGAGAATGTCTTTCTTCCAGACAACACAAATAATCAGGTATCTACTGCATCCTTTATTTCTAGCACTGCCACTTCTCCCATACACATCCATACAACCTACACATCATCTAATGCATCAAGTGCATTAAGGTCTAGCTCCACACAAAGGTCTACCGAAGTCAGTCAAACACATGTCTCAGATGTCAGTTTGAGTCTGACAGAGAACAAACAATAGCACCTACACCACCATAAATCAAAACACACCACATGCAAACTAGGTCTAAGAGTGGGATCTTTAAACCTAAAGTCTACTCTGCTGCCATTACCAGTTCTCACTCTTTTCCCACAGAACCAAATAGTGTGTCAGAAGCTTTAGAACATGAAGAATGGAAGCATGCTATAGGTGAGGAATTTAGGACCCTTATGCATAATGATACTTGGGAACTGGTAAAATTGCCTGCTTGAAAATCAGTAGTTGGAAATAGATGGATATATAAGGTCAAGTTAAAACCTGCTGGCTCAGTATTGAAGTACAAAGCAAGATTGGTAGCTAAGGGATACAACCAACATTATGGGTTTGATTATACTGAAACCTTTAGCCCTGTAGCTAAGTCCTAAACTATTAGGGTCATTCTGACTTTGGCTGTCTCCTTTGATTGGCCTGTGAATCAAATTGACATTAATAATGCTTTCCTGAATGGACCCTTGCAAGAACCTGTTTACATGGAGCAGCCTGAAGGTTTTATTGATGCTTCAAAACCACAACATGTGTGCAAGTTGAAGAAGGCCCTCTATGGACTTAAACAAGCCCCAAGGGTTTGGTTTGATGCTATAAGATCTTAAATATTGGAGTGGGGGTTTGTGTAGTCGACATCAGACAAATCTTTGTTCATGTTTAGACTACAAAGTCAAGTCCTTTTGGTGTTGGTTGGTGTTGATGATATCCTAGTTACAGGGAATTCCACATCTCTGATTAAGAAGTTTATCAAATTACTGGATTCCAGATTCTCTTTAAAATATTTGGGGCAGGTGTCTCATATCTTAGGAATGCAGGTGTCAAGAGACTCAACAGGAATCTACTTGAACCAGTCATATTATGCCTCTCAACTTCTTAAGAGATTGAATATGCATCATCTCAAACCTTGCCCTACTTCTATGGTGCCAGTTAAACAGCTTGTTCCCAAACAAGGGGAGCCCCTTGCTAATCCCAGCATTTAAAGAAGTGCAATATGAGCCTTGCAATACATAACTTCTACTAGACCAGACATTGCCTACATAGTGAATGAGTCAATTTATGCAAGATCCTTACACCAGTCATTGGCAGGCACTAAAAAGGATTCTTAGATTTGTACAGGGCACTTTCTCCCATGGTTTACACTTCATTCCCAGCAAAGATTTGAACATGCACTTGCATGGTTTTAGTGATGCAAAGCCCAGGCACTGTTCTATTGACGAAAAAATCACGAGGAGGGTATTGTGTTTATCTTGGAGAATCACTGATCACCTGGAGTTCTAAGAAGCAATCAGTTGTTGCAAGATCCATCTGTGAGTATGAATATAGGGCATTAGCCAACTTGGGTGCAGAAGTGCAGTGGATAGTATAGCTGCCAAAAAAATATTGTTTAAACTTTGTTCTGTCCCAACACTGTGGTGTGATAATACAGGGGCAACCAGTTTAGCTCAAAATCCTGTTTATAATGCTAGAACTAAGCATATTGAAGTGGATGTACACTTCATCAGAAATATGGTCCTTGAGAAGAAGATCAAAGTCTGCTACATCCCTTTTAGTGAGCAAGTTGCTGATATCTTTATAAAGCCACTGTCTATCTCTGGATTCAACAAGTTCAAAGGCAAACTCAATGTAGTGGATTCACATTTTCATTGAGAGGGGCTGCAAATAATAATAGAAATAATAGTGGTTAAGTGTAAGGTTGATAGAGTATACACTTCATAATCCTAGGCCTTTATATAGATTTGGTTACCTAGAAGTTTGTACCCGTTGCTATATGTATGTACACTGTTCTGAGAACATAATCTATGAAAAAATCTATCTAGAAAATATTTCTCTGGTTCACTATCTTCATCTTCTACAATGAAGATTTCTTTCTGTTTCTAACTTGCCGCCACTGGTGGCTTCAAGTTCTCCCAAGTTATGAAGGAAACCCTTTTAAATTTGGTTTTGAGTTCGTAATTGCATTTAACCCCAAATTTGATAGCTAACTGACAACATACAACTAATTTAATCAAAAGAGTATAACAAAGACCGAGAGATAAAAGTGAGTTGTTCCTCTTCTTCCTATTCAACCTTTTTGTCTCCCTACTTTTGCTTCTATTCCGTTTCTTACGGGGCAACATAATCATCTTGCCTTAAACTACGTCTATGTTTTCTATCAAGCGTTATTTATCCTAATAACTCCCGACGCCAGGCGACCAGATCCCCTTCATTCAACCGTTGTGGAAGTCGTTCTATGCTTTCTGAATCGCTCCAAAGAATCCTTCTCTGCCGGAAAAGGATTCTGCCGGCAGAGACTGTGGGTGGCAATGGTGTGGGAGGCTAGCCGGCCATGGGAAGGGGATTTTTTTCCTTTTCCTGGAACTGAATTTTTGTTTAAAGAGATGAGGTAATTTTGTCAATTTAGTGTTATATTGTCTCTTATAATCAAAGATTTTTTTGGTGTCCTAAATGAATAATTAAGTCCTCCTAAACAAATAACTATTTTAAAAGTTGTTGCAATGTCTTCACTGGTTTTTTTATTTTATTATACATCTGCCATGGTCCCACCCATAAGTTTGTGCTATAAGGTAGGGTGTATATGGTTCGGTTCAGTACGGTTAATGGCCTAACCGAAACCGAACCGAACCGAAATTTTCGGTTAATTGAAATTCGATACCGAAATCGAACCGTTTGTTTTAGGTAACCAAATTGAATTGAACCGAATATTGAAATAAAAATAATAATTCTCTATTCGGTTATAAATGGTTTGGTTTTTATTCGAATTTTTAATTCGGGTAAAAAATTGTTCGGACAACGGTTCGGTTATATGTAATTTTTCATAAATGCTTATAATATTTTGGTAATGAAAACTAGTTATATAAGTTAATCATAGACATTTCGGTTACAATTTTCTTTTCAGTTTCGGTTAACTGTTCAGTTTTTTATTCGGTTCGGTTACGGATAATTTATAGAGTTATCTGTAAGCGAACCGGAAATTTCGGTTTCTCTGTAATACTAACTGAAACCGAACCGAAAGTAGTTAATAACCGAACCGAATTAAACCAAATGACCTCCGTTTGGTTTGGTTTGGTTCGGTTCGGTTTTCAGATCACACTACTATTAGGCTTATCCCATCTAACAATTTTTTTTATTACAGTCAAATACCTTTGTCAAAATTATAGGTTGGTTGATCACTGATGACAAACATACTGACTTGACGGAGTCAAAGGCAGAAGTAAACTCACACACAAACCAAAATAATCAAACAGATCTTTTAAACAACAGCTCATTTAGCTTTGACCAGTATTAGTATATTCTTAGTATTTTCCTAAAATATATGACGAATTGTAATATCCACGTTGGAAGACGGAGAAAAGCATTATTAAAATATAAATTTGATAATGAATTTACTTATTTGGGTCAATCATTTTAAGTTACACGAAGATATGATGAGCTTTAATGGCTCAATGTAATGCTCTATCGAAAAAAAGCCCAAGTGTATAATCGGCGAGAGGCGGTGGAGACCGGTGGGGCACTTTTAATTCGAACCTAGGGTGCCTACATGGATGCATCTGAGAGAGTGGTCGATCTGTTGGGTTCTATGGAGCTATTCCCACGGCAAGAATAGATGATTCAGTCAATCAGTTTAACATTTGATTTAAGTGTTAAGGTTTAAATTGCTGCCCAAGATTCTCTAAAATAAGCCCCGGCAATACCAGTTTACTAAGAAAAACCCCTAATCAAGCCCTCGAGGCTTATTTTTCACTTTTAGCGATTTATTTTTACATACAGAAATGATATTCGTTGACTCGCATAACAAATAAATTGCAACCGAGAAAATTGATTAATGACATGGGTATGGGTATTGACACGACACGTGGAACTCAACAAATCTAATTGGTAAACTAGACGAGTGGGTTGACATGGGTTCAACTTGACCTCAGTATAGTTAACTCCAACTTAGAGAAGTTCTCCCACTCAAGTAATCAGCCAACATGACGCAGATCGTTGTAAATTCCAAATAGATAAAGTAGTAGAATGCTCACCCTCATATAAGTGTAAGACAAAAATATCTTGTGAACTCGGGTACCCCTATTAGACCAAGCGAGGACGACGGTATAAGAAGTTGACCGGACAATTTATAACTCATTTAGCGCTACCAGGCCTAAGGTCTGGGAGCGTTACAGTCGTCATTTGTCCTTCATATCCGACATGATGCAGGTTCACCTCGGTTGCCTATGCTCAGCTCAAGGCAAGTCCATTTGTCTATGCTCAGCTCAAGGCAAGTCCATTTTGATCTCAAGTAGCTACAACTTTCCATTAAACGGGCATCCCGGCCATTTAGAAGACATTACCCAATGATGATAATTGCCACAATAATGACTCCGTGATTTCTATCCCGTTATGGCATGAGCTACAAAGCTCTCCTTGATTTCACCATGTTCTTTGTCACACGCGTCGAGCAATCGACTCCCATGACGGAGTTATCTAAAAGGAACCTTCACTTTCAAAACCAGTTACGTTTTAGCATGATCACTTCATCTTGAGTGCGTGGCGGTAATCATTTGGGTCACTTAATTATCATCAATTTACCCTCCAAATTGCTAGTTGGATTATCCCCACAAAGCCCAATTACCCTAGTTTATCGGTGATGATTTTGAGTATCGTCAAATAATTAAGTCAACAAAAAAGAGGACAAGGGCGTCGACCAATATTCTTCTAAACGTTTAAAACAAGTCTATATGAAAGAATCCTCGGAAACAAGGATGTTATGATGGATCGATCAAGAAGTGATGGTGATCGTGAGTAAAGATAAGCAATTAACAAGTAAACAAACACGGAAACAAGAACACGATTTAACGTGGTTTCGAAAATGTGCCGACTACTCCACGGACACACGAGGATATTTTATTATCTTTTGAAAGTTACACCAAGTTACAATTAATACATATGGTATTTATAGCCTTGGGATCAAACCTAAACCGACTAAACAACCAAATCGGATAATGGTAAAATATCCCAAAAGTAACTTAACCAATACCGGAAAACCATACAGGCGTGCTCCCAAGTAATGCCGCCGTGAACCAACTCCGCCAAACCAAAAACTCGGCGGATGATCGGTCTGGCGACTTCATCTGACGAGAATACCCGGACTCGTGAGGCACCTTCATGCTCTGCTGACCGCCACAGTTTCCCCAGACTCTGCTGAGTATCACACTCATCAGACGAAACTCAGCAGCATAGTTTAAGTCACCATTACAAATCTCCACCTTGACTTCAACTTCATGCAAACTGACCAGATGCACAACCAAGTGCCAAACATCCTCTTTGTCTTCAGATTTGAATACCTCACCAGACCCCCACCTTCTGCTGAGTATTCCCAGATTCAGATTAACAGATTTGGATATTTAGCAAGTCCACATACAATTGAAACTTGCCCCTTGGATTGGTTTGGTGAACATATCAGCAAGATTTACATCACTGCTGATCTTCTCCACTTTGACCCTCCTCTCATTCCTCAGAAAATGGTACCCTGCATCAATGTGCTTGGTTCTCTCATGATGAACCTGATCCTTAGCCAAACATATTGCACTAAGACTGTCACAATACACCCTGCCTTGATCTTGATGCAGATTTAGATCATTGATTAGCCATTTTAACCAGATTGACTCATTTGCTTCTTCTGTCAGTACCATGTATTCTGCTTCAGTAGTAAAAAATGTCACTGTACCCTGTAAAGTTGCCTTCCAACTTACCATAGAACCACCCAAAGTAATCACATTCCCAGTCATAGATCTCCTGCTATCCACATCAGCAGCATAATCAGAATCACAATTCCATATGACAAAACATTGAGTACGAACCCCGTAAATGATTCCAATATCAGATGTACCCTTAAGGTAGCTAAATATCCTTTTCACTACTTTCCAGTGTTCCTTTCCAGGTTGAGCCATAAATCTGCTGACAACATTGATTGCCTGAGCCAAATCAGGCCTAGTACATACCATGTCATACATTAAGCTGCCCATTGCACTAGCATATGGAACCCTTGACATGTATTCTTCCTCTTCAGCTGACTGTGGAGCAAACATATCAGACATATGTAGATTTGATGCCATAAGAGTATCTATACGTTTGGCTGTTGACATGCCAAACTTGGATAATATCTTTTCAATATACCCTTGCTGATACAAGAAAAACTTCCCCTGCTTCATATCTCTATAGATCTCCATCCCCAGAATTTTCTTTGCATTCCCCAAATCCTTCATCTCAAATTCAGCCTTGAGCAGATTCTTCATATCTTGAATATCAGACTTGTTCACAACAGCTATCAGCATATCATCCACATATAAGACCAGACAGATTATTGAACCATCCTTCAACTTGTTGTGATAAACACAACAATCATATGGACTACTGCTATAACCCTGTTGAATCATATAGCTGTCAAACTTCTTATACCACTGTCTTAGAGCCTGATTAAGTCCATAAAAGGACTTTTTCAACTTGCAGACATATCCTTCCTTGCCATGAACTTGAAAACCCTCTGGTTGAGTCATACAAATTTCCTTATCTACATCTCCATGTAGAATAATTGTCTTCACATCCAATTGCTCAAGTTCAAGATTCTGATGTGCCACTATTGCTAATAACACCACGATGGAAGTATGTCGACCCTTAGAGGAAATATCTCTTCATAGTCCACCCCTCTTTCTCAGATTGAACCCTCTTGCAACCAAGCGTGCCTTATATCGATGCCTCGGCGGATGTCATTCATTATTTTCTTAAATATCCATTTGCGGTGACCACCCTTCTACCCGTGGTTGTTTGACCGGATCCCAAGTCTCATTCTTACGAAGTGACTCTATTTCTTCTCCCATGGAAAAAATCCATTGGGATGCCTCGAGAACATGTCACGACTTCCCTATAAGTGTTTGGTTCAAAACCATCCACTTTTTCAGTATCCTGTAGTTCATATTAACCATATCCTCCTCAAACACATATCTTCTTTGAGGTCTGATATAAGTCCTCCTAACTCTGCTTAGAGTTATACCCTGCTAACCAACATCAGCTGTTTGAGTATCTGCTGACCTTTGTTCAATGAGACTTACTTGAATTCGATTACGATCTCTTGATTGTTGACTATCCCATCTTGAGTCTTTCAATTCATGAGACTCTGCTTGAAGCTCCACCTGTTTGTCAACCTTCTCAGATTCAAATCCAATTTTAGATTCAGATGTGGCTCTCACAGATGAGTTAAGCATAAAGTTTTCATCAAAGACTACACTCCTGCTGAGTATAACCCAATTTTTAGCTGATGACCATATTCTATACCCTTTTACTCCATCTTTATATCCAACAAACACTATCTTATTGGGTCTAGGTTCGAGTTTAACTTCAACGACATGATAGTAGATTGTGCTTCAAAAACCCTTAAACCAGAGTAGTGCACTTACTTTCTGACCAAAACTCAAGTGGTGTTTTGAGCTTGATCCCAGTGTGAGGCCTCCTATGATTAAGTTGCATGTTGTGTTAACAGCCTATGCCCAAAATCTTCTTGTCAGACCAGAATTAGAGAGCATGCACCTTGCCCTCTCGGAAAGAGTTTGATTCATTCTTTCACGCAACACCATTACTGCTTTGGAGTATCTCGAGCGGTATGGTTGTAACAACCCGATTTCCAATCCCGTCGGCGCGGTATTGGTCACCGTAGTGCCACTCATCACGACACCGCGATCGTGGCGGTAACATGCAACATTCCACAACGAAAGAAAATAAACATTCACCATTCATTATTTTAAAAGAAAGTATTAAAGTGAATACAAGTATCACGAAGAAAATGAAATTATGCGAACGTCAAAATCTTTAAAATTTAAAATTCCAAATAATGTAGAAAACATGTATTGCGACTACGTGGCTCTCAAACCCCGCGACATCCCGACAACAAGCAAACATCCATAGAAGTACACCTTAAGAATCTGCTCCCATAAAAATGGATCATAAGCGAGGTCAAGCGAAAGCAAAACCGTCAACTATAAAGTTGAGTAAGAATAAATCTAGTATCGCAAGGTAAAACCAACCCACAAAAGTACCATCAATTTATGAAGGACCCAAACAAACCACAAAAGTTACGACCAATCCACAACGGATACCATACATCACAACTATCCACCTAAAGGTCCCGAATGTGCACATCCCTCAAAGGGTAAACCACATAGAGGAGGATCTAAGGTCATCCAATGGTGCCATTAGTTAAATGGACCATCGCGCCTTTGGGGTGCAAGGAAACCTTCCGGGTTCCGGCCGGGTGCTACCTATCCGGCCCGACCATACCAATGTCGCAACTCCCCAAATACGCTAAGGTCATTGAAGTCGTAAGAAACCTTCCGGGTTCCCGGCTTTGGGTGCTACCCTATCCGGCCCGACCACCATGCGGGTCTACAAACCTCAATGCCTAAAATCCAAATCCCACCGTGATGTCAATACCCACGACCCATCAAGACATGACTCCCAAAATAAATTCATAAGATTGAACCACGGTTACCAAAGAAGGAACACAACATAGACCGGATGCCCGTTTGGAAGACCAGGCGCCCGTCCCATACTCTCTGTTGGGCGCCCGTCCAAAATATCGGACGCCCGTCCGGGATGTATAGATGCCCGTCTACTCTAACGAGTTAGATCCTGAATGTAAAACAACCCGCTTAGGCGTCCGTCCGGTAACTTGGCGCTTCGTCAAGGAAAAATTACCCGAGCGGGCGCCCGTCGAAAAAACCCGGACGCCCGTCCACTCTAACGAGTTAGATCACGAATGTAAAATAACCCGCCAGGCGTCCGTCCGAGTAACCAGGCGCTAAATCGAAGGCGAAATCGAGCCAGGCGCCCGTCCGGCGAGCACTGGGCGCCCGTCCACAGGTTTCCTCTTGAACCCTAACAATTATACACGCGATTTACGAGCCGTTTCACAACAAAACGACAACAAATACAACATTTTAAGCCCGAAATCTCCATACAACAATATCTTACCAACTATAGATTTTAACCAGCGCAACAACACACTATTATGAACATATAACATCCCGAAACAGGACAACCAGCGTAGACACCCTTGAATAAAACTTGACAAAGAAAAGCGTAGAAATTTTCTTACCCGTTTAGGCTGCGTTTCTTGAAAGCCCTCTGCTATCGAGCTAGAATCGTTCCTCTCTGAAGCCCGAATCTATATATAAACAAAGCAGTGATCACCAAACAATTCTAGTGATCCCAAAGATAGAACCTAAATCGCACGACCCGCACTTTTCAGCGCATAAGAGGATCGGCGGTGGCCTTTGGTCGGCCGATCGTCATGCTCGAGATGTAGGAAAAGAAATAACGATGCTTACCGATGATGGCGACGGCGAATTCTAAACACCAAGGAGAGATTTTCTCTCCTTCTTCCTTACTCTTGGCCGACGGCAGGGAGGTTTTGAAATTGAAAAAAATTTGTGTTTTGGGAAATAAGGAGGAAAAGGAGAAAAATCCTCTTTAATCTATTAAATGATTAAGACTTCTCTTTTTTTGTAAATTCCTGCATAAACTAATAAATCCCATAATTTTCCCAAATAATAGATCTTTTACTTAATTAGTTAGGAAGTCAAAATTTCAGGATATTACATCCTTCCCCCCTTAAGACAAAACTTCGTCCTCGAAGTTCAGGTTCGTACCGGGATCAAAATTTCAGGATATTACATCCTTCCCCCCTTAAGACAAAAATTCGTCCTCGAAGTTCGAGTTCGTGCAGGCGTTGATCCACCCCTTAAAAACACCCTTCGTCCCGAAGATAAGCAAAAGGACTTAACGTGCAAGGCTTGAAAATTGCATACCTTAGGAGAACAAATGCGGGTGCCTGCATCGCATAGCATCCTCGACTTCCCGTATCGCCTCCTCCGGTGGCATGGTTGAACCATAAGACCTTGACGATGCTAACCTCACGTCCCCTTGTTTTCCGTACCTTGGTATCTAATATACGCACCGGTACCTCCTCGTAGGTCAGGGCTGGTCTAGCTCAACCACCTCCGGTTCGATCACGTGAGAGGATCACTCACGTGCTTGCGCGCAATTGAGATACATGGAACACGTTATGCACTTTATCCAACGCCCGGCGGCAAAGCTAATCGGTATTCCACTTCACCTATGCGGTCCAAGATCTCATATGGCCCCACGTGCTTGGGACTCAACTTCCCTTTTTGCCAAAAGCATCACTCCTCGGTTGGTGATACTCGTAGTAATACCTTATCGCCCCTGGCGAACTCAATATCCGTCGGTGTAAGTGCATAGCTCTTACGCCTATCTGGCGACCCTCATCTTTTCTCGGATTATACGCTTTGCTTAATCGTATCTTGATCATTTGCGGTCCCAAAATCAACGCCTCGGACGAATCGTCCCAACAAACCGGACTTTTGCACTTCTACCATAAAGTGCCTCAAAGGTGCCATCTTATCTTGGCATGGTAGCTGTTGTTGTATGAAAACTCAATAAGATCGAGCTTTTCCTCCCAAGAGCTTTTGAATTCTAACACACATGCCCTCAACATGTCTTCCAAAGTTTGTATGGTCCTCTCCGTCGACCATCGGTAGCGGGTGAAAAAATTTGTACTCATTCGTAGCTCCGTCCCCAAGGCTGCTGTGTAGCTCTGCCAAAACCGAGATATGAATCTCGCATCTCTATCGACACAATCTTCTTTGGGTATACCATGTAGTCTCACAATATTTCTCCGGTATGCCATAGCCAACTCCGTCTTACTCAGGTGTCTTTCATCGGGATGAAATCGCCGCTTTGGTCGATCTATCCACAGCGACCCAAATCATATTATTCCGCTTTAGGGCTCTCGGTAATCCGCATACAAAATCCATAGAGATGGAATCCCACTTCCAAACCGGCACATCCAGCGGCTGCGGCGTACCACTGTGGCGTCGATGTTCAATCTTGACCTTCGACAAGTCAAGCACTTTGACACAAATTCGCTACCTCGCGTTTCATATTGGGCCACCAAAGGTTTTCTTGAGGTCTTTATACAATTTGTCTCCTCCCGGATGAACCGAATAAGGCGTACTATGAGCTTCACTCAAGATCCGCCTCTTGAGTTCTTCGTCGGCTGGTACACACCACCGACCCTTAAACCGGATACTACCATCCTCGTGTAACATAAAATCAGCCGCTCCATCTGTACCAATCTTGGCCTTCTTTGCCTCAATTACCTGTCACCCACTTGTTTTTAGCGGATCTCGGCGTATAATTCGGGTTGCAAGGCGAAGTCGCTTTTATCTCCGCCTTCTGGATGACACAAATATCCATGCGGTCCAACTCTTCTACTTAATCGATCCGAGCTACTTCCTCGCATAAGGAATGAATCGATTTCCGACTCAAAGCGTCCGCCACTACATTGGCCTTCCGCCGTGGTATTGGATTTCCATGTCATAATCTTTAATTAGTTCCAACCAACGCCTCGGCGCATGTTGAGCTCATACGTGTAAATATGTACTTGGACTCTTGTGATCTGAAAACACCTTGAAAGTTATTCCATACAAATAGTGTCGCCATATCTTCAATCACGAAAACCACGGTGACAACTCTAAGTCGTGAGTCGGGTAGTTACTCTCATATGGTTTGGTTTGCCTCGATGCATCTGCGATCACTCGTCTCCGTTGCATCGATCATAACCAGACCATTCTTCGACGCATCGGTATAAACCTCAATATCCTCATTACCCTCTGGTAGTGCTAAAATAGGGCTGTAGTCAACCGTTCCTTAAGCGGTTGGAGCATACTCCTCATTTTTTCATCCCACTTAAACCGGTTCTCTTTCTTCATTAATGCGAGTCATCGGCCTCGCAATCTTGGAAAAGTCTTTTACAAATCTTGGTAATATCCAGCCAAACCCAAGAAGCTTAGAATTTCCATAACATTCTTAGGTGTTGGCCATCTAAATCACCGCCTCTATCTTGCTCGGGTCAGCGGATACACCGTCTATCGAGACAACATGCCCCAAAAATGCCACTCGTTCCAACCAAAATTCACATTTAGACAATTTAGCATCTGATTGTTTCTCCGTAAAATCTGCAATCTGAGCCTCGGTGCTTGGCATGTTCTTCCTTAGTCTTAGAGTAGACCAGGATGTCGTCAATAAAGACTACTACAAAGCTGGTCCAAGTAAGTCACGAATACCGGTTCATCAAATCCATGAAAGCTAACGATGCGTTGGTCAATCCGAAAGGCATGACCATGAATTAAGTAATGTCCGTGCAGATGCGAAATCGGTCTTTGGAATATCCGCATCTGCTACCCGGGTGGTGATACCACGATCGCCGTCAATCTTGAGAAAATGCTGCGCCCGGAGTTGATCAAACAAATCATCGATCTGAGGTAGCGGATACTTGTTCTTTCTTGTGGCGTTGTTCGGTTCCGGTAATCAATACCGCGACCGCATACTACCATCCTTCTTCTTCACAAACAACACCGGTGCTCCCCATGGTGATACACTCGGTCGGATATACCCTTATCGGCGATTCTTCCAATTGTACCTTTAGTTACGCTAATTCCTTAGGTGCCATCACGATAGGGTGCTTTTCGATATCGATGCGGTCCGGGCACCAACTCCACTTGCAAACTCTACCTCCTGCAGGGTGGCATGCACAGTATCTCATCGGGGAATACATCCCCAAAATCACGGACTACATCAATGTCCGCTAGTTTAGAGATCCCCGTGCTTACATCATATCGTGACATATAAACAACGGGTGCCCTTTCTCGATGAGAGATCTCAAAGTCATCACGGAATAATCTTCACATTAGGTTTATCCACAAATCCCTTGTAAGATACCGCACCCCTTTAGGACCTCTCAAAGTCACCTTCTTACGCTCCACGGTCAATTTTGGCTTTATGCCGGTTCAACCAATCCATACCCAAAATAACGTCGAAGTTCTCGAGAGGAACTCGATCAAGTCAACCGACAAGTTGACTCCCAAAATCACTATTGGTACATCTACATACAACTTAGAACATGGTACTAACTCTCACGATGGTTGCATAAATTTCTTTGTCAATTACCTCAAATGTAGCTAGACCTAACCTCAAAACATGCGAACTTGCTACAAAGGAACATGATGCACCCGAATCAAAAAGTACATAGGATAAGAATGAGTTAACGAGAAAATTACCCGTCACTACGTGGTTGCTCTGCTTTCGGCCTCCTCTCTGCCCGGTCACGAATAATCTCGATCGATTTTTCTCATTACCACCTGCTGTCTTTGGCCGACCACGATGGTCGGTTTCTGTTTCCACCGGTGGCGCGGTGTGTACCCCTGTCGGCTCTGTGCGGAGTACCACTCTGCTGCTTTGTTACCCTACACATGTTCCCCGTGTTGCTCCTGAGTCCCACCCATGTTGCTTCCGTAACCGATGCCGACCGGCGGTGTAGAGCCGTAAAGCACTCATGCTCGTCTATGTCCAAACTTCCCACAATTGTGACACTTTGAACTGCGCTTTGAACAATCGGTACCGGATGATTTCTCGGCACCGCTTGCAATGATAACCGTGGCCGACTAAACCCACAGGAGTTACCTCTCACCGGTGACCACCACCCTTTGATTGTCCTCGAGGCGCTCTTCCTCTTGTTAGTAGTATATGCCGCTTTGACCTCTCTCCGAATCCTCTCAATGTTGCATGCTACTTCACACATCTCTTTTAAACTCGTGAAGCCCACTTTGCACCCATCACGATCCCGGATCGCTAAATCTAAGTGTTGCTCAAACTTCACCATCTTGGCCTCTTGATCGGCACTAGCTCGGATGCATAAACTACCAAGTCGACAAACTTCTCGTAGTATTCTTGGGCGGTCATATCCCACTGTCGGAGATTATCGAACTCCACCATGACTCTTTCCTCTTGGATTCGGGAAAGAATTCACGCCTCGACTCTGTTTAAACTTCGAGTCGATTCGATGGGACCAATACCGTTTCCCTTGCTCATTTACGATGCAGGCCAACCGATCTTTGTTAGCACCCCACCATAAATCAGCCACATCAGCCAAGTAAAAGCGGCTTGGTGAGCCTTGATTCCTCTGGGCGGCCTAGAGTGGCGAAAATTTTCTCAAACTCCACTAATCCACCGCTCGAGTCCCCAGGATCTCCGCTTACCATCGTCTTGACTAGGCCTCTGTGACTCACGGCCCTAGTCATGCCGGTTGTTGACCACGAGAACGATCCTCTGTCGACTTGTTGACCGCTGGATCAGTCTTGATTCATCTTAACCGGTGATCAATCAATTTGGTCCTCTCATTCCATTCTGGAGGCATAGCTAAACTACAAAAGTAAACAATCATACATTCAATTATCACCTATATCATGCCACGAGAATATTTCACATATACTAACACTTCTTGTCCAAAATTAATTGCAACACACAGCCACATTGCCACATACATGAACTTACCGTGCTTTCCTACATAGAACTCAATACCTACCCCACACATCCTCACTGTGCTTATTTTAGTGAATTTAATCTTAAGGTTCATTTTAGGTGGTGGTCACGAGTCGAGCGTCTACGATACCACTTTGTAACACCCGATTTCCAATCCGTCGGCCGCGGTATTGGTCACCGTAGTGCCACTCATCCACGACACCACGATCGTGGTGGTAACATCACAACATTCCACAGCGAAAGAAAATAAACATTCACCATTCATTATTTTAAAAGAAAGTATTAAAGTGAATACAAGTATCACGAAGAAAATGAAATTATGCGGAGCGTCAAAATCTTTAAAATTTAAAATTCCAAATAATGTAGAAAACATGTATTTGCGACTACGTGGGTCTCAAACCCGCGACATCCCGACAACAAGCAAACATCCATAGAAGTACACCTTAAAATCATCCCCATAAATGGATCATAAGCGGGGTCAAGCGAAAGCAAAACCGTCAACTATAAAGTTGAGTAAGAATAAATCTAGTATCATGAAGGTAAAACCAACCCACAAAAAGTACCACCAATTTATGAAGGACCCAAACAAACCACAAAAGTTACGACCAATCCACAGCGGATACCATACATCACAACTATCCACTAAAGGTCCCGAATGTGCACATCCCTCAAAAGGGTAAACCACATAGGGAGGATCTACAAAGGTCATCCAATGGTGCCATTAGTTAAATGGACCATCGCGCCTTTGGGGTGCAAGGAAACCTTCCGGGTTCCCGGCCGGGTGCTACCCTATCCGGCCCGACCATACCAATGTCGCAACTCCCCAAATCGCTAAGGTCATTGAAGTCGTAAGAAACCTTCCCGGGTTCCCGGCTTTGGGTGCTACCTATTCGGCCCGACCACCATGGGTCTACAAACCTCAATGCCTAAAATCCAAATCCCCACCGTGATGTCAATACCCACGACCCATCAAGACATGACTCCCAAAATAAATTCATAAGATTGAACCCACGATTACCAAAGAAGGAACACAACATAGACCAGGCGCCCGTTTGGAAGACCAGGCGCCCGTCCGGTATTCTGTTGGGCGCCCGTCAAAATATCGGATGCCGAGGATGTATAGGCGCCCGTCTACTCTAACGAGTTAGATCACGAATGTAAAACAACCCCTTAGGCGTCCGTCCGAGTAACTTAAGCGCTTCGTCAAGGAAAAATTACGAGGCCAGGCGCCCGTCGAAAACCCGGACGCCCGTCCACTCTAGCGAGTTAGATCACGAATGTAAAATAACCCCTCCAGGCGTCCGTCCGAGTAACCCCAGCGCTCGTCGGCGCGAAATCGAGCGGGCGCCCGTCCAGCGAGCACTGGGCGCCCGTCTACACAGGTTTCCTCTTGAACCACAACAATTATACACGCGATTTACGAGCGTTTCACAAAAGCAAAGCAAATACAACATTTTAAGCCCGAAATCTCCATACAACAATATCTTACCAACTATAGATTTTAACCAGCGCAACAACACACTATTATGAGCGTATAACATCCCGAAGCAGGACAACCAGCGTAGACACCCTTGAATAAAACTTGTGACAAAAGCGTAGAAATATTCTTACCGGTTGGGCTGCGTTTCTTGAAAGCCCTCTGCTGTCGAGCTAGAATCGTTCCTCTGAAGCCGAATCTATATATAAACAAAGCGGTGATCACCAAACAATTCTAGTGATCCCCAAAGATAGAACCTAAATCGCCTGACCCCCCTTTTCAGCGCATAAGAGGATCGGCCGTGGCCTTTGGTCGACCGATCGTCATCTTTCGAGATGTAGGAAAAGAAATAACGATGCTTACCGATGATGGCGACGGCGAATTCCTAAACACCAAGGAGAGATTTTCTCTCCTTCTTCCCTCTCTTGGCGGCGGCAGGGAGGTTTTTGAAATGAAAAAAATTTGTGTTTTGGGGAAATAAGGAGGAAAAGGAGAAAAATCCTCTTTAATCTATTAAATGATTAAGACTTCTCTTTTTTTTTTTGTAAATTCCTCCATAAACTAATAAATCCCATAATTTTCCCAAATAATAGATCTTTTACTTAATTAGTTAGGAAGTCAAAATTTCGGGATATTACATCCTTCCCCCCTTAAGACAAAACTTCGTCCTCGAAGTTCAGGTTCGTACCGGGATCAAAATTTCGGGATATTACAATGGTGCCTGGAAATGCCTTCATTCTTGCAAAATTCATCAAACTCAGACCAACAGAATTCCAGTCCATTATTAGTTCTAAGTCTCTTGATCTCTTCTCGGTCTTTTTCTTAACCAATGCCTTCCACTGCTTGAAGTGCTTGAATGCCTCACTCTTGTGTTTCATTATAATTACCCAAACCATCCTTGAGTAATCATCTATAAAAGACACAAAATACCTGACCACCCAATGACTCCACCCTTGAAGGTCCCCAACAATCAGAATGGACATAATCAAGTGTCCTTTTTGTGATGTGAATTGCTTTTGGGAACTTGCTCCTATATAGCTTCCCAAACACATAGTGTTCACAAAAATCTAGCTCTTTGACCTTATGTCCCCCAAGTAGATCAAATGTAGACATAATTTGTATCCTTATTTCACCCATATGACCCAATCTCATATGCCACAGCTTGGTCAGCTGTGACTGGTGAACCTTTGATGATGCAACGGAAGCAAAACCTGATACAGTAGACCCTTGTAGTATGTACAATGTCCCCTGCCTGATACCCTTCAGAATTACAACTGAACCCTTATAGACATTCACCACTCCACCTTCACCCTTGAACTTTAACCTTTTGTTGTCTAGTAGACTAAGTGATATCAAATTCTTGGTCATTTGTGGAACATGCCTTACCTCATTCAGTGTGCAGAATTTACCATCATGTGTCCTCAATTGAACAGATCCAATCCTAACTATTTTGTAGACCTTGCTGTTAGCCATAACAATATGACCTCCATCCACCTGCTGATAAGTTGAAAACCACTCCCTGTTTGGACACACATGATAAGATGCCCCAGTGTCCAGAATCCACACATCTCTGTGCCCTGCTGACTCTAAAACTACTAAGGCCAGATCTTCTTTAGAGTTGGTGTCTTGTTCTACCAAAGCAACTGTACCCTGCTGCTTCTTTCTTTTTGGGCATTCATTTTTACAATGCCTCTGCTCCTTGCAGTAATTACACACATCCTTAGATTTAGGACCCTTGAAAGTTCTCTTGGATTTCTTCTTTCCAGAATTTCATGGCCCCGTGTTGAATCCACTGGCCACCAATCCAGCAGATTGGATGTTTGTCCTAGAACCAGATGCCTTATGGCATAGCTCTCGAGCATGGAGTGATGATCTCACATCCTCCATTGACACTGAGTCTTTTCCAACAATAAAGGACTGCACAAAGTTCTCATATGATGCAGACAATGATACAAGTTGGATCAATGCTGCATCCTCATCTTCAATCTTCACATCAATATTCCTTAGGTCAAGCAATATTGTGTTTAGTTGATCTAGATGATCCCTCAGCTGAGGGCCGTCATGCATCATTAGGTTGAGCAAACATTGTTTCAATAACAATTTGTTGGTTAGAGACTTTGTCATATACAGACTCTCAAGCTTGGACCACAACTTCTATGCTATGTCCTCTACAGCAATCCCTGTGATAATATCATCTGACAAGCACAACATAATTGTTGAATGTGCTTTCTCCTCAGGCCCGGCTCTCTCGTGACACTTCCTTACATTGATTAAGACAATGGGCTCCATAATCCCTGTTGTTTCAACCAAGCACGCATCTTGATCTGCCACAGACTAAATCAGTTTCTTCCTGTAAACTTGTCAATCTTGACGTTAAAGCAGACATCTTTCTCACTAGAAAAGCTTGCGTAGATCCCAAATCCTAGCATCAATTATGACATTCGTGCCAATATACCTTGCTTAAAACAGATAAACAGATTTCTTGATGAACCTAGACGATTCGAAACCAGTTTGTTATGATGGATCGATCAAGAAGTGATGGTGATCGTGAGTAAAGATAAGCAATTAACAAGTAAACAAACACGGAAACAAGAAGAACCGCAGTTTAACGTGGTTTCCGGCAATATGCCGACTACTCCACGGACAAATGAGGATATTTTATTATCACAAGAAAGTTACAATTAATCTGGATGGTATTTATAGCCTTGGGAATCAAACCACTAACCGACTAAACAACCAAATCGGATAATGGTGAAATACCCGAAGTGATTTAGCCAAAACCGGAAAACCATCTGGAGACCGTTTCCCAGTAATGCGAGAACCAACTCGGCAAACCAAAAACTCGTGGATGATCGGTCTGGCGACTTCATCTGTTGAACACGGACTCGGCGAGACACGCCCGTGCTCTGCGACCACCTCGATTTCCAGGACTCTGCGGCTATCACACTCAGCGAGACCAAACTTCAGCAACATAGTTTAAGTCACCATTACAAAGGAGATAAACATAATCATTGTGGGAAAACATCATCTTGATGACTAATCAGAGCAATGACAAAAGACCATAGAGGGCGCTCCGGTAATGTTATCTTCATAGATCAAAAGCGAGATCACTACTTAGAAATGCCCGATGATTGACAAAAATCTTTTCATCAACATCGTCATCTAAAATATCTTTCAATGAAGCCGCTTTGATTTGATTTCATCATTGGAAATCGGAAGGGAGTAACAAGAAGTGTGGAAAATTTTGAGTTTCCGGCGAGTAGTAAGGGGGTAGGTTTTCACAAGGGAGGCGCTAGTTTTCGTTAGAGAGAAAGTTTATAGCTGAATGTAATAAGTAAAATGATTGAATTCTCAACCATCGTTGAAAACCACCTAGATATTCCTTTTTCAATCAATTGTATACCATGTTGAATCTACGGTTGAATCTGAATCCACTTGATTCAATTCAACGGTTGTAATCATTTTATATATAATAAATAAAATTTTCTCCGTTCTCCTCACAAATATCATATTTACTTTATTCAACAAATACTAACTAAATGATATTTTAATTTATCTTATACGAATCAAGTTGAAATATTATATATATATATATATAAATATAAATATAAAATATCTACATGAATAATTTTTGTAATAAAGGGTTATTAGGTGGTTATAGCTAATTTTTGTACTTGCCTTACTAGAAACCGGGAGGCGGACGAGGATCGGAGTAAGGGGGCGTCTTATGGGCGAGTGTAAATTTTTAGGGAAGCGAAAAAAAAAAATCTGTACCACAAAATAGTGTGTTTTCCGGATCTGAGGGCGACGACGCCCACCCCTCTCTTAAACCCGCCCCTGCTAGAAACAAGTTGGAAGTAGAATATGAAAAAAAAACTAAACCGTTTGAATGTTAATGATAGTCTTGCCACAATTCATAAAAGCAAAAGTGGCTTTAAAAAAAAAAAAATCACGTACACGTTATTCTGAGCGAATTTAAGTTTGAGTCAGGATGTTGGATATTTAATAGACTCAATATTGATTAGAAATATGCGGTATAACCTCGATAAATGAATAGTCTCGTTAAATAAATAATTTTATAAAATTAAAAACGAAGCGAATGGGTTAAATGAATAACATAATGGGATGAATAATTTTATAAATTAGAAGGTTTTAAGCGATTTTTATTTATCGAGGTTATAGTGTAATTGATATTTCTTGACTAAAATTCATTTAATAGTGTAATCGATTGTACTATCTAAAATTGAGTCACAATCGATTCAAAAGGAAGGATAAATTTTTTAAAAACAAATTGATGTTTATTGTACTAAAGAAAAGTAAAAGGGTCTGAATCTATTTATGAAAAGAAAAAGAAAAGTGATTTCCCACATCCCTACACCCCATACGTGTTCGGTGTTCCCTCAAAAACAAAAAGAAAAACAAACCATACGTGTTTATTCTATAAAGAAAACATAGAAAAATAAAAGAAAACCAAGTTGATTTGAGTGACATTATAGTACAATCGAAAGAAATTTATATAAAACTGCTTCTTTTCTTTTTTTTTTTTTTTTTTTGTTGTTGTTGGTGTTTTTGACACATATTTATTAATGACGGATCATAAAAAAATCGGAGGCCCAAAATTTTTATAACTGGATCCCAAATTAATTTAGGGACAATTATTCAAATTATTGGAATTAATTAGGCAAAAAAGCATCCAAAAGCAAACGTTTAATTATAATGTGAAAATTAGATAAATAAGCCAAAACATCCTTGTGAAGAAGAAGGAACAAAAAAAAAAAAAAAAAAAAAAGAACGCGCAACATTTACATAAAAATGGCGCTGAACATTTACATCAAAAATAGACCCAAAGTTTTTATTTGTAAAGTGGCGCTGAACATTTACATCAAAAATAAGAAAGAGCTGCTGAACATAATTTGTTGTTGTTGTGTGTGTGTTTTTTTTTCTTTTTCAAAAAAGGCGTTGAACTTTTTATTTTATTTTATTTTATTACTGATCATTGACCTCCGCCATGATGTGGCCTTTGCGATGATTTGACAACCGCAATCTGTGACCACCATGGATGTAGAGACCACCGCGATCGTTGTGGCGATCGTTGGCGGCCGCGATCTGATGACCATCCGATCCATTCACCACGCGTTATCGTGCCCACCCGATGCCGTGACCACGTGATCGTTGACCACGCGATCGATGACCACCGCGTTGCATTAACCTTCTTCGTGCGATGACCATCGTGATCATTGACCACCCGATCATTAGCCACCCTCGATGGAGAGACACCGTGATCGATGACCACCCGATCCATTGACCACGCGATTCATTGACCATCCCGATCATTGACCACGCGATGCATTAACGCCGAATCATATATGCGGTGACATCGACAATCATATATCTGATGCCACCGGCAATCATATATCGTGATATCAACAATTTATCACGATGACATCGGCAATCGATATCTGATGACATCGAAATCATATATGAATGACATCAACAATTTATGTAGTGACGCCGGTAATCATTTATGCGAGAGACATCGCGATGAAGTGACACCGCGATCACGATGGCCACCACGATGTAGAGATACCGTGATGAAGTAGCCACCCCGTCACGAGACCATCGGGATCACGATGATCACCAGGATCTGATGACATTTGATGAAGCAACACCGTGATGACATTTGATATTTTTCCGATGTAATTTAAGTAAAATAGATTTCTTTTCTTCATAAAATCATTGCAAATGACTATATCTTTTGATACAAAACTACGATCAACATATATCTTTCACGCCAATTCATATTTTTATGCGGTGACATCGGCAATCATATATGCGATGATATGAACATTTTATGTAGTGACATCGACAATCATATATGTGTGACATCAACAATTTATCTGATGACATCGGCAATCGGATATCTGATGACATTAATATTTTATGAAGTGACATCAGCAATCATATATGAATGACATCAACAATTTATGTAGTGACATCGGTAATCAAATATGCAGTGACATCAACATTTTTGTTGAACTTTTTTTCCCGAAACTAGGAAGATTTTTCAGGGGAAATCGAGCTTATGAGCCGCGTCGAGCTATATCGAGTACTTAGCCAGTCGAGTTCGATGTTGCCGTTTTATGGCTCAATCGAGCCTGAACTTTTTTAGTCGATTCAAGCTCGAGCCTAGGGAGTATCGACTCGACTCGGATCGATTACACCGTAATGTGAATGACACTACACTTATTTTACAAAGTTACCAATTTTTGTAAGAAATTGTATATGCAGTGACATCAACACCCAAATTGCAAAAACAAAAACTTTGTTAGTTGTATATGCATTGACATATGTAGTGACATATGCGATCCACATCGATATCCTTTGCATCAATTCTCTAGCTTAATAATCTGATTGACATCGATATCACTGCATCAATTACATATAGCTTTTCCTTAATTACTTCCATAAAAGAACTGCTGGATCATCTTCAGAAGTCTATTAAACCCTCTATTAATTCAGCCCCCAAGATTAAAAAAAAAGAATTCTTCTGCCATGATAAATCAATTAAGAATTGAAGAAGTTGTGAGAGTATAATCTTCTACAATGCCGATTGTTGGGGAGTTGAAAGCGAGAGGATTTCAAGAACACAAATCTTGAAGATGATTGTTCCCGATTTGATGTCTTACTTAGCTTTGTTGTTGGCGTGCATCGTCCATTTATGATGAAGCCAAGAAGAAAGGAAGGATTCTAGCGCAATTCATCGTTCTTGAAGAGGAAAATTTATTCAACGAGAGAAAAACTACTTTTCTTTTGATGTTACGAGAAAAGATGATGTCTTTTGCTTTCAAGCGAGTATCATCATCATCGAGGCGCCCAGAAGAATCGACCAGTTTAAAATAGTATTTCCCATCAAAAAAGGCCATACTTGCCAATTGAAGATGACGATACAAGCCTGGTGATGGAATTAAAAATTATGAAGATTCAAAGCCCAATTCATCGTTCTTGATGAGGAAAATATGTTCAACAGAGAAAAACTCTTCTTTAGGGATTTTCACTTCTGAAGAATGAGATCAGTCGAGAGATGAATTTTCACCCACTCGGTGGTGCTTTAAATCGAGCACCGTGACCGGCCATGGAGGATAGGCGGCGGCTGTTAGGGGTGGGTTCGGTCGCCATTTTAGGGAAGAGGGAAGGGGTTGCATCATTTCCGGCCAGGAATCGACCGTAACTGAAGATGTGCGACTTTTCTTTCCTTTTTAGAAATTTGAAGTGAATGAAAATAGTTTAAAGTGAAGAGTTAATTTTGTCCAACAAATGTTTTTGTCCTTATAACTAATGATCTTTTGAGTGTGTCCAAAGTGCTAATTAAATTCCAAAACACGTCATATAAACAAATAACACTTACAAATATAAGGTAAAATTATTAATTTTTGATGCTGCACAAAAATTAATACAATACCAAGTGAAACTACAATTATTTTGCAAATCTATCAAATTTGTGTATCAAATTGTGTATCACGATGACATCAATGTCAACTTTGCATCAGTTAATCTAATTGTAAATCACGGTGACATCAATGTCAATGCATCAATTATAATAAAGTGATAATGCAATCTAGGTGGCAAAAAACCTTGTACTTTCACGGAAGAGTGTAGGACAAAACAAAAAAACTAAATGAACTTATTTTGGAACGGAGGTAGTAAGTAAATAAAGAAATGCAGCTAAACACAAAGACATACAGTGTAATAAGCAACAACGTTAAGAAAAAAAGAAAAATGCAGTGACATCAATGTCATTCCATCAATTTTATGATTATGAAGTCATGGATGTATACATGGTTTTAACATAATAAATGCAAAGAGACTCTTGGTTTTCCCGTCAATTTAACAAGGAGATTATCTTCAAATTAATACTAGTAGTAATTGTTAAAAAAATTGGATTTCAAGAACAATTTAAAAACAACGAAATGCCAGAGAAGAACGCGTTGAATAACAATAATCTGTTGAGTGTTCATAATTAATTGGGAGTTAATATTGCAAGATTCTTAATTCTTGCAGACGTTAAACAACAAAATGACACTAAAATTTCTATAAAAAATGTGTAATGCAGAAATTAAAGCACAAAAACAAAGAATTACTAATTTCATTAACAACCATGCGAGAAATCTCCACATGAGCAACGATAATACAAATGCATACATGAAAAATAAAGATCAAACAAACTTATTGAAAAAACAAATGAAAGCAAAAGAGACGAGGAAAAACACGAGAAATTAAAAGGAGATTTTAGAGCGGCATGGAAGAAACAATCTAATAGTAATCAACATATTTGCTACGGACCGCTTTGGAGCGACCGGATCTGCTACCACCGCGCGTCCGCCGCCGCCCGAACCGTACTTTCCACCATGGAGCGTAGTGGTCTTCTTGCATTTGACTGAGTCGATACTCGGTAGTCTTTGTCACGGATCTTGTCATTCACCTTATCGATGAATTGTACTTCACCTCGTGCTTGAAACCTTGATTAATGGTGTGTATTGAACCCGAGAGGCCAAGGCGGTTGGTGAGGATTTAGTCGACCATTTGTGTCGAGTTGCGATATTTAGAAGGAAGAGGAAGGAGGTGGGCGGTGGGGTTGGTAAAGTGTTTACTGTTTGAGTGGATTTGGATTTGAATAAGAGGAGGATGAAGAGGAAGAAGGTGGGATGATTATGGCGGAGATCTGACCATACATGTGTATTTAGGGAGAGAACTTATGGGCAAATACACTAAAGGGCAAAATTAGGAACATAAATGAATTGTGTCCTTATAACTAATGATCTTTTAAATGTGTCTAAGTACTAATTAAGTCTCAAAACAAATCCTTATAAACAAATAACACATTAATTTATAATTAAATATATGTATTTTTTGTACAGACCATGGACCCCGATATAAATAACTAACCTCCGCTTCTAATATCGACTACTCCCTCGATATTAAGGAAATTATTTAATGTTTAGACTTAACATAAAAATAACAAACATCATTTGAATATAAATAATACAATGTTGTTTTCAATCTCTCACCCCTTATTAATAAGGGTAGATGTAGAAAAATACAATAAAAAATATTTTGAAAATGTAACTACGACAGATAAAAAAGAAAATTTTATTTTTGGCAACTACGACAGTTAAATAGGAATGGATAGTTTATAATTATTTTGAGAAAATACTATATCACTATATAAAATTAAATAGATATCACAATACTGTAACGCCCCTCTCCCGGATACCGAGTCCTTATCCGGAAAAGAGACGTTCGGCACTTGACATTTAGAGTAAACCCTCAATTCCACGTAAGCCTCATGTCATAGTGGAAAGCGTGAAAGAAAAGAAACAATCAAGAGACTCGGACACTGACACTTAAGACTTTCCATTAACAAATTCAACCGATTACAACTACTATCAAACTAAAACATAAATAACTACTAATAATTATTACAACCCAACTTGTTTGAAAAGAGGAACCCACCGCGTCTCAGCGAACTCCACTTCTTTCCTAAGGTTGCTCTCCATGCTCATTATCCAACTCGTTTCTAACATGCATTTCTTCTTATTCCAAATAAAAGGAATGAGAACTAGTTGTATGCTCGATGGAGAGAAAGAAGATCAAAATAAAGATTCATGCTTGTCGGATGCGGGAGATATGACATGAATCTATTTCATCCACTTGACAAAACGACTTGAAAACAATTACTTGAAGCATTTAAAGAACTACTTATAATACATAACTTGAAACATAAAAACATCCACTTTAAAACCAAACTTGACATATAAGGAAAGCCACTTGAAACCAACTTTAAATCATGCATAGAAATCATGTCTATTAACTACATTCAAATCATCTTGCGTACTTGTTAGTTATATTTCTTAATTGATTAAACTTAGATAAGCTATCTCTACTAACCCATACTTTATTTGTGCACTAACCATAACATGTGCGTGTCTTGTCTATCATGTCCATATCTAATCTCTACTTACTTGAACTTAACATGTCTTTCTTCTTCTACCTTACTTACATAACATAACGTAACATAAAGTGCAGGTGAAACACGGCTAATATGACTAACCATACCTCCAACTTGGGACTTAAGTACCCAATGTATTCCATTACAATCGTCGTCTTAAGAGCGACATGGCTAATATAGTAGCCATACCTCCGACCACCAGGACTTAAAACCCATGGTACTCCGTGAAATGCGTCGTAAGATCACTAACCATAAACACGTAGGAACACATAAAGCACATAAATTCATGTCTAACCAGCGAGGAGCATTACAAAAACCATAACAACACCCGAACTACCATCTTATCCCCACTATTAACACGAAAACCAAAAGCGCATAAAGCGACACAAGAAAGTAAATACGAAATAGAATAACGTTACGAAAACATGGTTTGGCAAGTACCCGACAAGCGCCAATTATGTCTAGTTTAGTGCAATTTAACATAAAACAATAATCAAAACAACTTAAAGGCATAATCTTTGAACTAAAAATGGAACATTTTGATAAGAAAAACTCCATACCTTAAAGATGAAATGAACTACAGGCTGAACAACATCTTACTTTCCAATCTTACGTGAATCTATCAACCAACAACGAATCTACTAACGTTTCCAATTTTTCGATCATCCGTCAATTCGAATAAACCCTAATTATTAAAAACACAATCTTTAACTTCAAATCTAAAACTAAACTTATAAGAGACAGTAAAAATCATAACTTAAACTTACATGCAAACTACTTGTGAATCAGATTGAAAAACGGTGTACCGAATTATGATCGGACCGTCTTCTTTTATTTCGTTCTCTTTTCTAAGTACCACCACCGATCCCGTCTGCCTTCAATACGCCGCCTCCTTTTCTTTTTTCTTATTCGTCCATTCTTATTTGAAACAATTGATCCACCAAAGTCCCAAAACACATTCTGCTTGTGCTATTGAGTAAACATCCAATTTGCCTGAGCCACTTGCCGACCTCTCGTCTGGTGTTTATATATTTTTGTTCTATTTGTTCGATACAAGACAACACATTTATTTATAATGCTTGTAATCTTTTTGTGTGGAAAAACAAACCGAGCGATAGCCCTTAACGACGGTAAAACAAAATAAACAAACGGAAGGAAAAAGACAAAACACCAAATTTATGTGGTTTCCGGCAATACACCAACTAGTCTACGGGCGGAAGAAAAATATTCTTATGGAGGAGGATTACAAAAGATCTGGCTCTCACGAGGCGCAAAAAGATAGCCAAAATAGTTAAGGCAATTGAGGGTTTATCTCGATTTTGGTACATCTCTATGTTACCATGGTACAACACAAAAACATTAGGTTAAACCTATTAAATAACTAACAAAGTCGTCTGACTAAATCCACACTTCCGATGCGGGAATACTAACTTTAACAAAATTGAGCATTGTGGGCTTTGGCCCATCAACACTAACACTTTTCTTTCCAAGTAACTTATTAAATAGTCGTATCCATCCAATTCAATCAAATCCTATCTTTTAGGAGATTTACCTTAATTATCGGATAACAATAATATCTTTTTATTTAAAGAAGATAAAACCGAGTCGTAAAGATTCGGATCAACTTGATATTACCAATGAAGATATTCTTTGGGTGAAATCGGATGAATCACGTGCATATCAATTAGTTGCATATCATTTTGTCAATTAGTGTTTAATGCATATCTTTCCTTATTTATAAGGAATGATTCTTTCACATTTATTAGCTTGATTTTAGGCATCTTAATAGCACATGTTTTACGAATAGTGTGCGTGTATATATTTTACGATCAAGACATCAATAAAGTAAAAAGCAATTCTAATTTTATTGGTAACTTTTCATGGTATCGGGCGGCCGGTTACGGCTTGATTATTTAGTCGAATCCATGGTGAAGAAACACCAAGATCGGGAAGCACCTCCTCTATACCCAAATGGGATAATCCCGATCACACTACCGAATATTGTCGTAAGAAGAAAGGTATTGAAGGACCAAGCAATTCTTAAGGCAACCAAAACACTTCTAATACAATTGAAGAAAATGGAGTCGTTGTTCATTTTATCGATGAGTACAAACAAATCCTTGACTTGGTAAAGTCAAAGAATACTTCACCAACCAAGAACAAGTATTATTAGGCCATGAACAATTTGTGGGTAATATCTCTTCTTGCATTGATGGAATGCGCAATTGGATCTAGATGGCGGGTGCACACATCACATGGTCTCGGATCCTAAATTTTCACATTTTCTAAACATGTAAAGAATTGCACCATCACTCTCTCAAGCGGATCCAAAACACCATGTTATAACGGATAGTGAATCGGATGCAAGATAGATAATTAACAAATGCAATCTAACATAAACAATAACACAAAATAACGAAAACAAGAAGAACACAAGATTTAACGTGGTTTCCCGCATTGTGCCGACTACTCCGCAGACGAGAAAGAGATATTTTATTATGCCTTTGAAATCGGATGGATTACACACACGCACTTTTCAATGACCAATACGGATGGTATTTATAGGCGCGAGATCCACTAAACCTTTACCATCAAGAACCTTTGTTGGATTACCAGAAATGCCTAGATGTTGGATCACTCTGCTGATCCAACTCTCGGTGATATTACCTGATGTAGAACTCTACGGCGCCCCGAAACCCTAGCGAGACCATAGCGGTTTGCTACACGAAAAAACTCGGCGAGACTTCCCGGTGACTTTCCACGAACTTGGATACACTTCTCGGCGAGACCATCACTCTGCGACTTCAAGATAGTTTTACCAGATGTTGAGTTTGGTCACTTTCTTTGAAAAATCTCCGCCCGGCTTGAACTCTCATTCCACGATCAACAGTTGCATAAGCGGATGTACTTGTACGGATGCATTAAATCAATGCGGATGTCTTTGTGCCAGGTTACTCCACGAGAATCCACTTAGTGACTTGCCTCGGCCGAGAATCTGATTTCTAGATTATAAGCTTTGAATATTCGACAAGTCGGACACAACGAAACTTGCTCTGCTTGAATTGGTTTAGTGAACATATCGGCGAGGGTTATCATTAGTCTTGATCTTCTTCACTTGAACCCTCTTCTCATTTCTCAGAAAATGATACCTCACATCAATATGCTTGGTTCTCTTATGATGAACCCGATCTTTAGCTAGACAAATTACACTCATCTTTGTCACAATAAATCTACGCTTGATCTGATGTAGCCACTAAATCAACGACTAGACCTTTCAACGGATACCTCCATGTTTGCTTGATAGAAGCCATATTACCTCCTCGATGGTTGATAAAGCCCTTTGTTTCTGAAAGAGTTGCTTTCGGTGACAAGCCCGAATTCCCCGATGTGAAAACATAACGATCGGTGATTTTTCTTTGTCTACATCACCTGCATAATCAGCATCACAGTATCTTGTGATCAGACCTTGAGTATCACCTCCATAAATGAGACCAACATCGATTTGTACCCAAGGTACATGAACATTCGTTTCCACGACTTTCGGTGTTCCTTTCGAGGTTGATCCATGAACTGCGCGACAACAACATTTGCTGAGCCAAATCAGGCTTAGTGCACACAATGGCATACACCAGACTACCAATTGTACTAGTATAAGGAAATTTTGACATATACTTCTTCTCCTCTGCTGATTGTGAAGCATAAACAGATGAATGAACATTAGATGCCATATGAATATCTATTGGTTTTGTTGCAAACATGCCAAATCTGGCGAATATCTTCTGCATGTAACCTTGCTGAGATAAGAACAATTTTTTTTGACTCCTATCTCTCCAGATCTCCATCCCTAAAATCTTTTTGGCTGCACCCAAATCTTTCATTTCAAACTCAGCACTGAGAAGGTTCTTCAGATTTTGAATATTAGACTTCTTTTCAGTAGCTATCAACATATCATCCATATACAGGACAAGATAGATATATGATCCATGTCTCGGTGGCCCATGATACACTATGATCATATGGACTTCTGGTTGGATCATGTAACTGTCAAACCTTTTATACCGCTGCCTGGGAGCATGCTTCAGTCCATACAAGGACAACTTTAACTTGCACACAAAATCTTTCTTGTCAGGAACTTGAAATCCCTATGGCCGAGTCATGTATATCTCCTTATCTACCTCACCATGTATAAAAGCCGTCTTCACATCTAACTGCTCAATTTCAAGATCCTGCTGTGCCACCATTGCTAGTAACACTCTGATTGAAGTGTGTCTGACCACTGGTGAGAATATCTCCTCAAAGTCTATGCCTTCTTTACATTGAACCTATTGTAACCAAACATGCCTTATACTTGACCCTTGACCTTGTTCATTCCTTCCTTCTTTTTGAAGATCCATTTGCAAGTAACAACTTTCTATCAATTTGGATGTTTAACTAGATCAAAATCGATTCTTCAATAATTACTTCATTTCATCTCCCGTGGCGACAAGCCATTGAGATGTTGAGGCTATATCTTTGCTTTCACCTTAAGTAGAAGGTTCAAAACCATCCACTTCTTACAACTTGAAGTGCATATCCAACCATATCATCAAAGACATACCTTTTAGGAGGTATCCCAACATTTGATCTTCTAGCCTTCTTGTGCGGCTATACTCTGTGACCAATGTTCCCTGTTTGATGTTCTGCTGATCCTTGTTTAGCGGTGGCTTGGATCGAGACTACGGTTTAGTAACGAGATCATATGAGTCTTGACTTGGATCGGTGATTGTCGCATATCGGTGACTCCACTTGAAGCTCAACTATTTCTCGACCTCTCAGATTCAACCTTTGGTTTGATTGACATACCTCCCCAGCGATGAGTTAATCATAGAATTTTCATCAAAGACCACATCTCTACTGAGCATGACCTTGCTCTACTGATGACCAAATTCTATACCCTTTAACTCCATCACCATACCCCACAAACACCCATTTCTTGGCCCTTGGTTCCAGCTTCCCTTCATTCACATGATAGTAAACCGTGCTTCCAAAAACCTTTAGAACTGAGTAGTCAGCAGGCTTGCCTGACCACATCTCAAATGATGTCTTGAGATTGATCCCTGTGTGAGGACTCTTGTTGATTAAGTAGCAAGATGTGGTTATAGGCTCTGCCCAAAATCTCCTTGATAAACCAGCATTAGAGAGGATATATCTTGCCCTCTCTAGAAGAGTTTGATTCATCCTTTCAGCTACACCATTCTGCTGAGGTGTATTCCTGACTGTATGATGTCTAGTAATATCCTTAACCTTGCATAATGTATCAAACTCTGACTAGCAGAATTCCAGACCATTATCTGTTCTGAGCCTTTTGATTTTCTTGCCTGTCTGATTTTCCACTAGAGCCTTCCACTTCTTGAAACTGTTGAATGCCTCACTTTTGTGTTTCATCATCACCACCCAAGTCATTCGTGAATAGTCATATATGAATGACACAAAATATCTGTGACCACCCAATGATTCCACCTTCTCCAGCAATCATAATGGATATAATCAAGTGATGCCTTTGTACTTTGTATGCTTACTGAGAATTTGCTTCCAGTGCTCACAAAAGTCTAGATTCTTGACCTTATATCCCCCAAGAAAACCTGCTGAAGAAAGGACTTGCATTCCTCTTTCACCCATGTGAACAAGTCTCATGTGCCACAACTAAGTTTGATGTGGCTGATGAGCTGCCGAGGATGTCTAGCAATGAGCGAATCTGATGGAACCTTGTAATATATACAAGGTTCCCTTTTTGATACCTTTGAGGACCACAATTGAATCTTTGTAGACATTCGGCTCTCTACCTTTTCTCTTGAAATTGAACCCTTTGCTGTCCAGTAGAGTAAGAGATATCAAGTTCTTGGTCATCTGTGGAACATGTCTAACATGTTTCAGTGTGCAGAATCTAGCATCCTCTGTCCTCAGCTTGACTGAGCCAATTCCACTATCTTCCAGACTTGTTGTTTGCCATAGAAATATGACCACCATCTATCTGCTCATAGGTAGAAAACCACTCCCTGTGAGGACAAATATGATAGGATGCTCTAGAATCTAAGATCCAAACATCAGCATAATGTGTTGAATCCTCAGCAATTAGAACCATATCCTCAGCAGAATGCTCAGCAGCCACAGCTGATATGCCAGAATTGCTCTCCTGCTGCCTTTTCTTCTTTGGACAATTGGACTTTCAATACCCACTTGCTTTTCTGATAATTCTGAGGACATCATGGATTTAGGACCTTTGGGCCCCTTACTTTTTGGATTACTTCTTCTTAGGCGCTATCCATATCCTTTCCCATTACTCTTGACTACTAGTCCAACAACTTTGATTATGCATCCTGTTTGCCTTGTGTCTCGGCTCCTTGGCATGCAAGGCTACCTCATATCCTCTAAAGCCCTTGTATCCTTCCCAACTATGAAGAATTGCACAAAATTTTCATATGAACTTGGTAATGACACCAACATGATTAGGGCTGCATCTTCATCTTCAATTAACATCAATATTCCTGAGATCAAGTAATATTGTGTTCAGCTGATCAAGATGTTTTCTCAGAAGACCTCCTTCATCCACCCTTAGACTAAATAGTCTCTGCTTCAGCAGCAATTTTTTGGTTAATGACTTAGTCATATACATGCTTTCAAGCTTTGCCCACAACTTAGCATTTTGTGTCTTCCTCGACAACTTTAGTGATAACATCATAAGATGAGCACAACATGATGGTTGAATGTGCTTTCTCTTACAGACTAGCGAAATCTCTTGAGCGGCATCTACTTTCTTGGATAAATGAGTTCATAATCCTTGTTGTTTTAACAAGACCAGCATCTTGATTTGCCATAGACTAAAGCTGTTTCTTCGTGTAAAATTTTCAATTTTACGTTAACAATGAACATCTTTCTTGCCAAAGATCACAACTTTTATCACGTAGTCCTAGCACCGGTGAAGGTCTTGGTGAAGATAAAGGTTGTCGATCTGAATGATTCCCGTAACCTCGCTCGATACGGTTGTTATAGCAGGATAGGGAATCGGATGCAAGATAGATAATTAACGGATGCAATCTAACATAAATAATCATCTGAAATACTTGAGAGACAAGAAGAACCACGAGGATTTAACGGGGTTTCGGCATTGTGCCGACTACTCCGCAGACGAGAAAAGAGATATTTTATTATGCCTTTGAAATCGGATGGATTACACACATGCACTTTTGAATGACAAATCTGAGATGGTATTTATAGATGCAGATCCACTAAACCACAACCGTCAAGAACCTTTGTCGGATTGCCATAAATGCCCCAGATGTTGGATCACTTTACTGATCCAACTCAGATGACCATTGCACTGATATAGAACTCTGCTGCACCCAAAACCTCAATAGACCCTCAGCAGGCTAATGACAAAAGAAGAAACTCAGCGGACTTCACAGCTGACTTTCACAGACTTGGATACACTTCTCAGCAGACCATCACTCAGTTGACTTCCAGTTAGTTCTACGGATATAAATTTAAGTCACTTTCTTGACACACCAGTTACTCACACTGGAGAAGTGACTCCACCACATTTGACACTAAAAAATGTCCATTATGTGCCTTATTTTCGATTAAATCTAATTTTTGTTCATAAATTGACAACACATTCATCCTATAATGTTACCTTTCTAAATAATTCTTGCTTGATGCAGGACCAACATTCAGGAAAGATGATTGGGACGGGCTTTGAAATGGAGGGTCTCTACTATCTTGCAGTGAGTAAACCAAGTCTTTGTCATCAAACAACGGTGTCCCCTTCATTTAAATGGGACCAACGTTTAGGTCACCCTTCATCCAAAGTCATGTCATTTTTTTCTTTACCAGAAATTAGTAATAAATCTTATGACAATAATGATTGTTTGATATGTCCTTTAGCAAAACAAACCCGTCTTCCATTTAATAAAAGTTTTATTTCCAGTACATATCCATTTGAATTAATTCATGTTGATATTTGGGGAGGTTATATGGTGCCATCTCTTACTGGAGCACAATATTTCCTCACCATCGTGGATGATTTTACACGTTGCACTTAGGTGTATTTAATCGCGCCATAAATCGGATGCCAAGATTTATTGATCAAATTCTTCAACTTTGTTGAAACACAATTTAATGCAAAATCAAAAGTCCTCCGTAGTGATAGTGATGCGGATTGGGCGCGATTCAAAGACACCGAGGATCAATTACGGGATTACGCATTTTTTTAATGAGCTCCCATATCTTGGCGGACCAATAGCAAACCACGATCTCTCGGTCAAAGCGCGAAAGCAGTATCGATCAATGGCTAGTACTTTTTGTGAGATTGTATGGTTAAAGTCCATCTTGAGAGACTGAGTTCAAACATGAAGAACCCGTGGACTTGTTTTGTGACAATGTGGCGAGCCACATATTTCTTCCAATTCCGTATTTCATGAGCGAACAACGCACATAGAAATCGCCCCATTTAGTTAAGTGAAAAAATGCGAGAATGGGCTAATTCGGACAATGCATATTTGATTAGGAGAGCAGCCGGCTGACTTGTTCACCGAGCCTTTAAGTACAAAGCACTTTGAAGGCCTACTCGACAAGTTAAGCGTAATAAATATACACTCCAACTTTTGAGGGGGAGTGTAAAAGAAGATAAAACCGAGTCGTAAAAGATTTAGATCAGCTTGATATTACCAATGAAAATATTGCCGGGTGAAATCGGATGAATGACGTGCATATCAATTAGTTGCATATCATTTGTCCATTAGTGTTTAATGCATATCTTTCCTTCTTTTTAAGGAATGATTCTTTCACATTTATTAGCTTGATTTTAGGTATCTCAATAGCACACGTTTACGAATAGTGTGCTTGTATATATTTACGATCAAGACCACAATTAAGTAAGAAAGCAATTCCAAGTTTATTGGTTTCTTTTCACTTTAAATTAAAGTCACAATCCGGTCAAAGCGCATCTTTTTAGATGATTTACTAATCCATAGAAATCAATTATCTAAAAAAGACAACAATACCCTTTATTAAAAGTTCAGGGTTTCAAATTAAGTGAGTATAAGACAATATCATTTGATAGAATATTCATAAATAATTTCAAATAAAAAAATATTCATAAATAGATAATTATAAATTGTTTAGAGTTGATTTGGATGTAAAGGTTAAAGAAAATGAATATAAATGCAATATTAGGTAGGGGTGTACATAGTCCAGTCCGGTCGGTTTTTTACGATTTTCTAAGCGAGGCGTAATTCTGGTTTTGATATTTTACGAAGCCCAGGCCCGAATTGGTCATTTTTACGAATTGGGTGAACCAATACGATGCAGTTCGATTCGATTCGGTTTTGGTTGTATTTTATTTACCATAAAATTTTGATTTTTCTTAAAAATGAGACAAACACCATTATTGGCACCATAAGCGGCGGGTGGTCGTTATAGCGACAATTTCAAAGGTTCTTTGACCTTTCGGGATCAAAGGATGAAGAATATTAGATGAAGCAATAACGGCCGGTGAGCTCAAACGGCGGTTATCGGCAGCTGGGAAGCATTTTAGATTTAGGTTTAGGTAGAAACGGTAGAAGTATAAGGTTTAAAAATTTAGGGTTGTGTGTGGGGGGTTTTTATAGTAGGAGCTAGTGAACAAATTAAATTATATATATATATAAAATTAAAAATGAAGTATAACCGGTTCGGTTCGGGTCATACAGGTTTTATGGATAAAACCAAAAAGAATTGGATTTCGGTTGGTTTTCTTCAATGAAAAAACCGATTGGAAAACGCGGTTCGTCATTTTCGGTCAGGTTTAATCAGGTTCGATCGGTCGATCAGGTTTTAAATTTAGTTTATGCTTTTTAATATTAGGTATCCGTTTAACACAAGTAAAGGATCTACAATAAAGAAAAGTAACGAACAAACATGCCGTATTAATTTAACTTTTATTTTCCTTGGACCAATGTATGTGATTCCTTTTTACACTTTCTATAAAATTGATCGGAATGATCTGTCTCCGCTTTTTGTAACAAAAGTGAAGATTTTTAACAAGGGCCACAAATTTGGAATACCATTGGATTAGTATTGGAGCATCTCTTAATCACATGATTTTGATTCCCTTCTCTTAACCCCAATGCTAAGAGCAATTGTAATAGCTCTAGAGTAGAACCCTTTTATATTAAAATCAATCATTTTAGATGGGATCTAAATTTTTTTTATGTTGTAATAAGCTTTAAAATAGATTTAAAAAAGGCATTTCAGCCAGAGATGTCAAAATCCAAATATAGATTTACATCTACACTCTATTTTTATATTTTATCAAAATTTCTCTCTCCATTTCACATGTTTCGTATATCTACTGCAATATTTTCAACGACAATTTTCTTTAAAATTATTTTTATTTTTATTTAGTTTTATCTTTGGCAATTTGAATCAATAAAGCAAACGGACAATCTCTCTGCATAAATACTATATTTTCTACCAACAAAAAAATTGTTTATAGTTTATCTTTTCAAATTTTAGATTTGAGCCACTCTGATGGTTAAGCTTGATTTATTTTATCGTTCATCATCTATTTAGTGGGTTCAGTATACAGATAGACTCCATAATTCTAAATGATCATTACAATTGCTCTAAGATGTGAAGGCGCAATGTTAGAAGCAGAAAGATATATATCACAATTGAATTGCAAAACATCTAAACAAATATTTATAGAGACAATTGAATATACAATGACAATTAATGAAAATATAGTGATAAATTGTGATATCCAATATTGGTTGTGGGGGAAATATATTACCACCTAATAAGTGTGAGACATAAATGTTCTGTCAACTCGGGTTAGACCTTTTACACCAAACGAGGACGACGTTCTAAGCATTTGACCGGATCATTAATAACTCATTCAGCGCTACCAGGCTCGGGGTCTGAGAGAGTTTAATTTAGAATGGTATTAGAGCCGACTATAAGACAGACCTAAGTGCCACACCGTGTGAGGTGGGGAGCCACCTCTAGATGCTCTGTGAGGGCAGCCAGGACAAGTCCACGTTGTATAAGTCTGGCCAAGTCTGCGAGGACACCGAGTCCACTTAATATAGTAGAATGCTCACCTCTTATAATTGTGAGACATAAAGGTCTTGTCAACTTTCGGGTTAGCCATTTTATACCAAGTGAGAGCGGCGGTCTATGTCGATTAATCGTATCATTTATGACTCATTTAAGCGCTTACTCGGACCGGGAGTGCAGGGCGTTCTGAGAATGATATTCAAGCTAAATATCGAGGCGGACCTAAGTGCCACACCGTGAGGTGGGGGCACCTCATATCTATGATAGGGGCAGCGGGACAAGTCCACGTGGGACAAGTCTAGTCTAGTCTTGACAAGGATGCCGATCCGCCACAGGGGTGAGAATGTGATATCCCACATTGGTTGTGGGGAAGCACAATACCATCTTATAAGTGTGAGACATAAATATCTTGTCAACCGGTTAGCCGCTTTTAGACCAAGAGGGGGGCGATCTAGCGATTGACGGATCAATTATGAATCATTTAAGCTACGGACACAGGGCCGAGGGTATTCTGAAGTAATACTGCAATGACATTTGTAGATGAGAAGACTATTGAAGATACAATATTATTTATAGGACGTCATTGTATTTTCAACGACAATTTACGAAGAACAAATCAGGTATCACTGCATCTCTGACACTTTATGAATACCAAATCAATTATCATTGTATCTTCAATGTCACTGCATAATTTAGTTTATTGCATATTGCTGTAAAAAAAATACAACAACCACTCAGTAAAATAATTTTTATAATCTCTCTTTTTTACACACACTTATTTTAACCTTTATTCAAATTACTAATTTTCTTGAAGAACATAATACACACATCACAAATATGACAATGTTATGAAGTAGTGATATTGTATATACCGTGTCGCTCTTTTTACAATGACAATATAAACACAACATCACTATACCAAGAGTTACATTGTGTATTGTTACTACAACAATAGTGACACAACGCCAAGAATGACGATACAGGTGCACTATATGCATACCGTCATTGCGAATGTAGTGACATTGTGTTATGTCACTACAAATTAACTACAACCACAGTGACACACTGATACAATGACCGAAGTCTACAAACTTTTGTTCTCATCAATTCTAACTACGCCAAATCAGATTTATTTCCTAGCATCATAAATCTTCCTCAATCAACTGCAATATAAATCAATTAACAACATTATATCTCAAGCACATATAATTTCTGGATATTCAAACCAGGTTATTGATTAAATATACGAACCAATAACCCACAGCCTCAATTTTGTAGATTCGATGTTCCTTTGCTTTCTTGATTGATATTTCATAACGGGACCATCGATTGAAGATGAAGAGAAGCGACATAAAGAGATAGTGTCCTATAATATTTTCATAATAGAAAGACACTACATCACGACAAGAACATAAAATAATATTTAAGAGATTTAAATTTTATGTTTCACTTTATCTGATCATTCGATCCGGAGTCGGAGGAGAATTGATTGATTCGATTGCAATGAGTTCTTGATAATCTCTGGCATCAGGCCTTTCTCCTAGGCTATGATAAAGATTACATTTTTATATGTCAGAGCCAGTTAGATAATCCAGTATGCAACCTCTGACAGTTTCAACGTCCCTCTTTGATCACGAATTAGATCAAACTGTACCATTATTACCAGACTTCAAGAAAAGTGTCAATTACATAATTAATATACATTCATTTTGTTCCAGTTAAGTTCCGTGCTTTATTCTTAGTCAGACATTTCTAGCACAATTAGCATGCACTATTCAGTACAGAGATATTCTCAGTATGCACATCACTGTTTTCAGACTAACTAGCAGTGAACTTGAGATGCTTTCTCAGTATTTTCTTAGTTCTCTCTTTATGCTTAGACACTTCTTACAGGGCACTCGTGCTCACTCATTTAGTTTATATGTTTTTGAGATGAGACTCGGGGTATCGGAAAGGTGGAGAAATCTTTATGCGGCCCCTTCTTGTAGTTTGATTTGTCAGAGAAGACGTGTGGACGCATATACTTCTATAAGAGAGAGAAATGATGCTGCTCTTCGACAACGAAGTGTTGGTGGGAGTAGATTACAAATTTTCAGGAAGGTGAATAGTCAATTATGATTTTGATATTTTATAATGATGTAATAATTAGAGCGTGGACCCGTCGGTAGTTGATAAATATGGCATGTTATTATTATATTAATATCATTATGATTTTAGTTTCTAGTTTTCCAACAGAAGGCTTCGTGACTCGAAATTCCGGTTTTAGGTAATGGCCTCGGGTCTAGGTGATTATGTAAATTCCGGGTCAGGTCGTCACAGATTCATGATTGATACATGCATGAAGTGAGGTAAGAAATGTAGTATAAAAGTTGTTTATGAATATATATTCCTAGAATAATTAGTGGTAAGTATTTTCCATTGATTGTGAAATTGTGTATGATACAAGGTATTTATATACTCCCTTAGTCCCATGTAATTTGCCCCGTTTGACTTTTCACACAGATTAATAAAATTTTAGTTAATTCAGGTCTATTATTAGGCATGAAGTGGGCTCCTGGCCCCTAACCTTTCATATCTCTTTCTTCATTCAATGCTCAGGCAATCAGGAGATGACACATGGCAAGCGTGTTAGGAAATCTGCAGCGGGAATGCAGTGAATTTAAAATTTATTTCCTTTTTAACCAGGATCGACTTTGTTTAAACAACAAGCATAAAAAGTAGGCGGTGAATACTCACAAAAGATCGACACTTGGACCGTCTAAGGAGAGTAGTGGTGCCTGAAGAAGCCCAGCGTTTGGCCTCTACCGCTTAGTCCACACGAACAACAACCATGGAATCCACCATTGGATTGCTATTAGAAAAATCCGGTTCTTAGACATGCATTTTCTCTCTCTCAAAATCTCTCTCTAAGCTCTCTATTTTTGCGAGGAACTATTAGCTTTGGAATTGTAATGATACAAAAGAGTTAGCCAAGCCTCTCTTTTTATAGAGTGACATGTGCCTAGTCAATCCCGATCTTATTGGGAGAAGCTTCTAGTAGATTGAGGAGAAAGAAAACATTTTCCTAAAAAAATAAGGAAAATACATTTGATTGATTTATCTCATTTAATTTAATATCTCATATTAAATGTTTCCAAGATATTGTCAATATCTTATATTGACTATCTTTATCTTATTACCATAAGTCTATTTTTACAAATCAATTAATATCAATATTAATATTATGGTAATCTTATTAATTAAATTGCACAATCCAAGTGTATCATATACACTTGTAAATAAAGCGCCCACTTTAGCCAAAAAATTGGATTCGAGAATATTCTTTAATTAATATAACGCTATGATTAAATAATTTGAAAAATACATATGTATCATATACATATATATATTAAACATATACATGTACATTACATGTATATATAATGTCAGCATAATTAATATCTTGTATTGTATTTAATCATAATAAATAAATTCCACCATATTAATTTACCACTATAACCCTTTATAGTCGAGATAAACTTTCCTTATTTGGTTTTCGCTATAACCGCATTTTAATCCGGCTAGATGTTCTTATGTGTGTGACCCGATAGGCTTCCGAATATGTTGCCTATAGACATAAAGTGCAAATTACAAAAATGCCCTTCATACCTAACGATCACGGGATAGCGTCTAGCAACACACCGTGACCCCCAATCATCGAAAGAGTCAAATGCAATGACTACTATCTTTCATGTGAAAGCGATTACCGTGTAAATAGAATCTATCATTTGTAATAATATCCATCTGATCGTTAAATCGAGTGTCAAACATCATGATGACGGTTAAAATGTACTATTTATGTCATCAATTCTAACCTTAAATCGGAGTTAATTATATATATTTCATATTAAATCACTTGTTAATATTTATTATTTAATGTTAAGTGATTATTAATATGATTTATGGTATTTATTTGTTTTATTATTAAAGACCAATTTATTGTGCGATAAATCTGATTTTGTAGATCATGATAAATCGGGAGAATGAATGTCATTCAATCGGTGAATCTCAAGATAATAAGGAAGAAAATCGGAGGATTAATCAAGGGATAAGTTAGAAAATCGGATCGGCCTGAAAGAATGCGGTGGGGAACAAGTTAGACAAGAAGCGCGTTTAACATGTGCAAAAGGAGGCTCGATCGGCCGAGCCACTTCATTCGATCGACCGAGGCGGGAGGTTCGGTCACCGAAGGCTGCTCGGAGACTAAAGCAGCGTGCATATCTTCAGATCCATCATATGTCGTGAGAATCCTCATATAAGCGCTGACTACTGAAATTGAAAAAACACACCATTACTTACACAAGACAATTTGAGTTTTAAGTTTTAGTTTTCTTTTCTTTATGTTAGTACATTGTGGATTCATCAGATTCTCGGTTAGGAGTGCATTAAAGAGTGGGAGTCACTCTGCGTCTTGAGGTATGACTATTCAATTTTGCAATCTTTATTCATAGATCGATATATTTTATTATGGAGTAGTTTCTCTTGTATTGATTGCGTGATGTAGATTAATTCACGAACCCATGTGTTTAGGTTAAAAGCGTTAAGTAATCATGATTTGTACCAACACGAAGCGTATTCGGTTGACGAGACTTGTCATTCGGTCGCCCGAGTCTTGTCATTCGATTGACGGCGTGGTGATGTGTAGGGCAATATTATGATCGGCCGACTACGTCGATTCTCACGATTTGGAATTAAAGCGAGTAATTAAACTGCTAAACTTAATTATTTGTCATCATAATTTAACATGAAACCAAAAAGTGATTGTTACTTAGGATATAGATTGAATCGGCATCTAAAAGTCGCCTTACCGAGGAATGTTGCTTAGATGAGGTTCACGGTTTATACCGGCATCCTAGTTTAAATAATTGTGTCGAAGTTATATGAGATGGAGGCATTAAAAAGCGAAGTCACGTAATGGAGGCACGATGATTTAGATAGGCCTAATCGGAGCTAAATCTACCTTAGGGGATGACTCCGTAGTCATAATAATTAATCTTTAACGTTTGCTTTTATCTAGTTATCATCACTAAGTCACATGGGGAGTTATAATCTACTAAGCGTAATCAATATTGTTTGTTTAGATAATATCCACGGTATTATCCGTGTTTTAGTAGTCTTTCATTTGTCTTTGTGGTATTACGTGTCTTGTGGTTGTCACTATTTTATTTCTTGCGCGTTTAGTTGGTGATGGCGTGGTCAATCGGGTTATAAAATACTCGACCACCATAAACCAATACTAGCAAGAGGACTAGGCCCATCGTAGTATAGCTATAGTGAATCAAGGTCGATCCCACGAGGGAACCAATTGTGGATCATCTTATATACAAACAATTAATTAAACATGTTAAGGACATAGAAGCGGTCTCGACCAACATAAAACAAGAAAAGTAAAGACACGACTCGACACAACGTAATTAACCTCCCCGATTATAGTCTTTATCGTTTGGACCTAGATAATTTATATAATAAAGTGAACTTATTAGCTTGTCAATCCGTTTGTATCTTATTTTAGATTGGCTCACGAGTCATCCTCTTAAACTTGACTTAGCACCGGTTAGGTCACTAGATCAACTTTGTGGTATTGTTCGTGACTTAGCCTTTTGGTGCCTCCATCTCATATAACTCACACGCTTACGACTCTAAGGATGCGATATTAACCGTATTCCTCACCAGGCAACATTCCTATGGTTAGGCGTACTTCCTAAGTGATCGCATCGAGTCTCGTCCATTAACATTCACTTTTTAGGTCTCATGTTAATCTACGATTTACGTATAACTAGATGTGCACAATTCCCTAATACTGAGCAGTCTAGATCTCGTTTGAAAGTCGGAAAATCAATTCATGAGCCGACCTGGGAGCCCTATATTGGTATTTTCTACTCATCGCGCTAATTAAAGCAGGCGAGCAGCGTGGCCGTAGCCATACCTCTTGAGGTGATAAATTCTATTAAGTTAACCTAACCATAAAGACATGGCTATCTAACGGATGAAAGCGAGGGCTCGGTCGACCGAATGATAGGGCTCGATCGACCGAGTGAACTCGATCGGTCACCCGAATCGATTCGTCCCAGTTACATCCTGAGCGTATCTCTCGGCGTTTCATCATCAGAGCAGTTAAGCGATGGTCGTAAAGTATTCATATAAACTAACATAGATACATTAATTAAACCAAGTAGATTCATGAATAGAAACTAAACATATGGCGTAGGTTATGGGATCCTCATAGACAAGGCTTAGCCACATCCACTAACGTCATAGCCTAGATCTACATCATCTAGCTATGAATTAACTAACTCAAGCGATAAAGCATAATTGGGAGGGATTAATTACTTGAAAGAAAAGCGAGAACATAAAGGCTTACATATTGCAGACCCTTAAATTCTTTGAAACCTTCAATAAACTACATTGTATCAAAGCTATAAAATTGAAGAAAGAATGAAGGATATGTTGGTGTATTTTTGTGTGTATTACAATTCTAAGTATTGCTTGCTTATATAGAGTTTTGCCGACTTAGGGTGGTTCTAGAAGATAAGCACGATTAAAGCCGAAAACCGACCCAAACCCGAGGCTCGGTCAACCAGAGGTGACACTCGGTCGACGAAGCATCGAGGCTCGGTCGACCGAACCTAACTTTTCACGCGTCAATCGTTTTCTCGTCTATCTTGTTCCCCATCTTGCGCGCTTTCGTGTTGATCGATTAATCTCTCATTTATCTCTTGATTAATGCTCCGATTTTCTTCCTTATTATCTTGAGATCTTTTGATTGAATGACATTTATCCTCGATTTGTTGTGATACGCAAAATCAATAATTATCACACAATAAATCGGCTTTAAATAATAAAAGCATTAAATACCAATTTACATAATATAAATCACATAACATTAAATATTAAATATAAACATGTGATTTAATATGAAATATATATTATTAATCTCGATTTAAGGTCAATGTTGATGACTTTTACGGGTATAATTTGACCGTCATCAACTACCCCCACTAGACTTTGATCGTCCCGAACAAAGCATCAATAAGTCATTCCCAAGGCGACATTTTCTATGGTCAAATCATACTTACACAAGAAACTCAAGTCAACTCATACTAGTCATGCTCATAAGATATCCATTATTCACTACTCACTATGAATCAGTGATGTGTGCATGTGCATTTAGTTTTATATATTAGTGGCAAGATTAGAGTTTATGCCAACTTAAGTAATCTCAACCTACCAACCTCGGCATTCATACTTCTCAAGCCTTTAAATTTTGAAGCACTAGAGCAATAAGCAAGAAGCGTATCTATAGGGTTTTGGACTTGGAGACCAGTACTACTCAAAGCCTCTTAAAGAGTTGAATATTTTTCATATCTTCATATTTTTCAAATACTATTAATCTCAAGGAAGAAAACTTTTAGAGTATCCCCTATCTTAGATCATGTATAGCATCGAATATTACCACAAGCGGGGGCTACTTTGGTAATGTTACTACAAGCCAGTGTCTAACATTTTGCTAAAACACAGTGCGTCTCAAGCTTATTACTCCGCTTTTGTTGGCAAGAAGATAAGAATACATCGACCAATAAGTATCGTCACTAAGTCTACATAACCAATCATCTATGCAATGTACACATAATTTCTTGATTATTATGATTAGATGCGGTATTCGATTCATTCATTGAGTATTTGAATAATAAATAACTACTTGCAAAAGCGGGCATGAATATCCTTAAATTGACTTAACATAAGTATAAAATGATCACGTACTCATGAAACTTGGTTCCTTTCCTATCAATTCTTAGCTAGGAACTCACAATTCTAAAGTGCGAGATACCTAATATGGTATTTATTCAATTTTTTCAATTTTGTGCCGTTTCATTCAATTTTCAATTATAACATAACATGGCTAAGTCTCCTACCCCCCACTTAAACATGGCATTGTCCTCAATGACAAAAATAAATGAGAATTTAAGAAAAAGACTTAGCTCTGGAAACGGCTCTCAAGTAAAGGAACAATATCGGAGTAAATGTCAGCACGTTGTGGAGAAGCAAGTGAAAACCTATATAAGTAGACAAACTCCACGAAACCGTTAATAACACCATGTCTATGGAAGTTATAGAATAATGTATAGCGATAATGAGGTATGAATACCGAAAAACATTTTAAGCCACTTTATTTTATACAACCAAAGACAAGAAAAATACTAAATAGAAAGAAAAATAAACAAGCAACTAAAGATGGTGGTCTTCATCTACAACCTCCACCGCCTAAATAGTCTTAAAACCGGGTGGAAGACAAAGATCAAAAGCATAACC